>PVJH01004885.1:0-119507 GCA_004026705.1 Nesogale talazaci | reverse complement strand
AACTCTATCTTCTTCCTCCTAATGACCTTTATACAGAACTAATATCCACTCATCCATTCAACCTGCAGACATGGGTGAGTCATTTCTCTGTGAAAGTCTGGTTCACTTGATCTAGAACATTAATGGGAGCATCAGGAAAATAACTTGCCCTAGTAGTCTAGGTCAGATGTCACATCTTGAAGATGAAAGGAGGGCATTGGAACTAAGCTATTGACTCCTTTTCAATTGTTCCTTTAGCTCCCATTACAAAGTTTCCTTTTGAGAAAGCAAGCTGACTATAGGTAAAAAAAAAATAGGGTAGTGCATGGTCAGAGTGATATCGATTGCCATAACTACAATGAGCTTTGATTAAGACCAGAGAAAAGACCCTGGCCAAAGGAACACTAAGAACTATTAAGAATTTTAAAAGAGGAAAGAATCTATCCTACTATTTCAAAGTCTGATTCTCACTATAAAATTAATAGCAAAAAGAAGAAAATATTTCACAATAAAGATCAGATTTTTATGGAAAAGATTTTAGGCTTGAGAATGAAAGAGAGACTGTTCATGCCATTTTCATAGGACAGGATAAGACAGGCGAAATGAATGATCACTCAGGTAATACTAGAGAAATTAAATCTGCTCTGTAAAGTATAGGATAAAATTTGAGCCATACATGGAGAAACACATTCAAATATGATAACATCAGAGAAACAGAGGGATTTTAAAAATTCAATATGGATCACTAACATATAATTTTCTCAAAAATTCCACGTGGTAAGATCTGGATTTAGAAATTTTGCATAGTGCAAAGTTTTAACACATTAAGTTGCTATAAAATGATCAGAAGTTTGAGAAAGGGCTAATAGTCTACTTGGAAAAAAAGACCACTGAAATTATGGATTATTATTCTCCTATGACATATACAAGATTTTCATGAGTGAGAATCAACTTGACAGCAAATGCTTAGTACCTCAGTTAAAGATGAAATCTACATGAAAATTGTATTTAGTATTGGAAGAAATCAAACCTACTATTACATAATGAAATTAATTTATCTAGAAAAACTAAGATCTAAAATAATATGGTACACAAAGATAATATGAAAACCAAGTTAAGTATACTAAGACATCAAAATTGTATTCAACAGAATTTTGGAAGGAACAAAGCTATTAACTTTAATGATGGAGGAGTATATGTAAAATAATAAAATGGATACCTACTAAGCAATCAATTCTTATATAGACGTGCAATTTAAGACCTATTTTACAAATTCTAGTTCATGTAAGAGTGAAAAGACAACAACAAAAAATTGATGTGTCATAAATATCTTGATTTTGAAGAAAAGATTTAACTAAATTAATGTAACATAGGCGAGAAGTTGAATCTTCTATCTTGTGCAAATGATAGTCCAATTGCTCTATATTCTGACTGATGCTTTATGTTGAAAAGCATGAAAAACTATTTTTCAGCTTAGCAACAAAGAAAATTGTTAATAATATCTGAGGTGTAATAGATTGCTTCCTGTACGAAATGCATCTGTCAACTTTTATTTACTAAAATGAGTGAATTATGGGGTAGTTTTATAAAGTAGTATCACCCAATCTTTTGGTAGTTATAAAATCGTCTCAGTAAGAAACAATTCGGAATGCATCAATAAGAGAGGCTGGAATAGAATGCAGACTATTACTGGCAAATGGAATTAAGAAGAATACACAGCGTGATGCCTGTTTCCATTCAGAAAGAAAAAATAAAGTTGAAAAGAAGAAAAAAAAGGAAAGAAAAGCCAAGCATCTCTAGTGGTTTCAATTTTAATTTATTAGCATTTAAAGTTTTGCATTGAAACAGATTGTTGTGTCTCCCCAAGGGCTTCTCAGAGAGTGCTATAATCAAAATATCTGTGAAGGTATTTCAAACAGTTCATGGAAAATATAACTAAAATATAATGGGATAGATCCACAAACTGTTTAAAGCCCCTCCATATACAACTAGGTACATAAAAACTAATGATACATTAAAAGAGAAAAGCACTATGGTGCTCTTTTTATAAACTGGTATTTTATGAGAGCCTACTGCTTTCGAGGAACTACAATTAATATATGACCCCATGTGGACATCGTCTGGCTGTTGTTAGGAAACATCTAATTGTCTTTTACTCTATGGACAAAAAGAAGGAAGCACTACCCTATCCTCACAATTGTTAGCCCACTTTTATTATTATAGGTTACTTATGTATATTTACTTTTTCAAGTAGAACCCTTCAGTGATATTTCATTGTGGTACAGAAGCTAGGCCTTGTCTCAAGCATGGCATACAGAAATGAACAAGAAAGAAAAGGGCTCATATGATAAATGCAAAGAATACAATCGAATAAATAACTAAGACAATATTAAGTAGGGACAAGTGCTACAGCTAATTGAAGTCAATGGTCTAAATGGGCTATGAGAGAGGATCTGTAATTAAATAGAAAAAAAAATGGTCATGGTGTCTCTGAGGATAGTAGTCCAGTTCTGAATGACCGGTCGATTTCCAGGTGCTAGCTCACAAAGACTATTAATGTTCAGTGTGACAGTCCGGGTAGACTAGAGAAACAAATTCATAAACACGCAAATGTATATAAGGGAAAGGTTTATAAAAAGAAGAATGGAACATTGAGAAAGTGTACCAACTCAGTGCAGTCCAAAGTCATAAGTCCGATATTAGTTGATATGTCCAATACCAATCTATAAAGTCTCCCTCCAACCATGAAGCATGTGGAATGACACCAGGACAATCACAGGCCAGTGAATGCAGAGTCTTGTGTATCTAGTGGCAGTAGAAGCATCCCAGCACTGGCAAGGGTCTATCTATGGATCCTCATTTCCAGAGCTCAGGGTCCATCAGCAGTATCCATTGGAGGTGGAAGCATCTCAACACTGGTAGGGGGGGGTCTTCCTGTGGCCTCCCAAGCATCTCAGCACTGGCAGGAGTCTCCACCCTGCTTCTCTGGCCCCAGAAGTTTGGTTCCATCATGGTAAACCCATGTGGCTTCTCCTCTGGCTGCTCCAGTCTCCGGGAATCAGGATCTATGAGCATGCTATCATCTCATCGTGTCTGTAGTTCGTCTCCAAGGAACTGAGTCAAGC
Source organism: Nesogale talazaci (assembly GCA_004026705.1). Lineage (NCBI taxonomy): Eukaryota > Metazoa > Chordata > Mammalia > Afrosoricida > Tenrecidae > Nesogale > Nesogale talazaci. Next base: position 116,403 of record PVJH01004885.1, on the reverse strand, counting down.
CTCTCTTCTCCAATTGGGAAATACCAGGAGGCTTCCCAGAATTATTAGGAGAAAGCCATACCTACATTGAGGCTTCATTGGCTATCTCCAGATTGACAGGCTAGATTCCACCACTACACTCCCAATCATGAAATTGACATTAAGTATATGACTATCACATTCAGCTAGCTCAGGTACAAAAGATTGAGCCGTTCCAAGGAACAGCAAGAGGTTTTTGAGGCTATGGCACCATAAGCAGAAGGTATTTTGGCGTAAGAATAGATAAAAAGCAGCGAGGAACTAGATGACATGGGGTTTATAGGGAGGATAAAAAACTTAGATCTTATTCAAATTGCAAAAAATCAATCTATGAAATATTTGATTCACAAAAGGAGCATAATTGTTTAATATTGTAATGAGAACTGATTAGTATCTAACAATTAGGAAGAACCTGTGGATCAAGCCTCTGGTGAATGCACTCTGATAATAGTTGTGGGATACAAATAGACTTGTTGTCAAACAGAGAGCATTATAAAGTGTATTATGAGAGGGGTTAGATCAAAATACAGTATCTTATTATTTGATCATATACCAGGGGTGTGACTAAACTTGCTAGCATGCAGAATGAATTGGAAAGTGAATTGCAGATTCAGGTAGGTTAAAAGTACAAGAGTACAAGAATGAAGAAAATATTCTAAAACTGATTGCACAACTCTTCTTGATGCTATTGGTTATTGAATTGTCTGATATATAAATTATATGCCAATAAAACTTCTGGGTGGAAAAAGAGAAGAAAAGAGAACAATCTTAAAGTTAGCAGTCCAATGCTCAACTGGTGGAAAGAGAGGAAAGTAAAGCAATTATGGGTGAACCTGTGAAAGAACAGTTCCAGGGAAATGGTAGAGCCAGAGTCCAGGACTAGTAATATGAACAAAAGGAAATGGAAAAATAGAGACAATGCATACGGGCAACACTGGGACAAGTTTTCCTACAAAAACAACAATGATGGGATGGTTCCTAAAAGGAAGAAGGTGCTCAAAAAGGAAATTCTTTCTTTAAATTTAAGCCTAATAGGGCTGAGCCCCGGTGGCGTAGTGGTTGTGCATGGGACTGCGGCCCACTGGGACGGAGGTTTAATTCCAGCAGTGGGGCTGGGCCTCCTACTCCCACCACCAGAGAACAGTGGTGCCCCCCCCCCAAAAAAAAAACACACAAATTTAAGCCTAATACTGAATCCTGAGGGTGCAGTGGTTGTGTATAGGACTGTGGCCTACAGAGTTGATGGTTTAAATCCAGCAGTAGCTCTACAGGAGCAAGGCTGGGCTTCCTACTCCCATCAGGGCAGAGTGATGGCGAAAAAAAAAATAAGAGCTGCCATGTGAACACTCAAGGTCCTGATAGTGCTCGCTGGGTAACATTGGGCTGCTGCCTCTAACATCCTTGGTTCAAGCTACTCAGGAGGTAAGCAGGAGGGAGCTGAAGGTCTCTGAGCCTGTAGAGACACACAGCATCTGAAGTTTTATGTTAGGAGCCATTGAGTCGGTTTCAATTCAGAGTGACCTTACAAAACCTTAGGTCACCATGAATTGAAATCAACTAAAAGGTACTGGCTATTTGAATACTCATGAAAAGAATAGAGGAGAGACTGAGAGCATCAACTGCTTCTGTGATCAGAAAGGAAAGAAAAAAAAGGTATGTAGGAGGAATCTGGGGTATGGGGGATTTGATTAAAAACCCTTTCATTTGACAAATTTATCATCTTTCAAAATGATAATATTTATATGACATCACTCATGATAAAAGTCCAGCTTGCTTTTTTTTAAAGTCATTAGGAGAACATGCAAAAATATGCTGCAGAAACTGTACGTGATGGTGCACCCTATCTGACTTCCTCTGGTTTCCCTACCGCCCTTTGTGCTATACCCTTCTCCGTTTATGCTGACACCAACCATTCTTCCCACAGCATCTGCTTCTATGCTAGACTCAATGATTCATTGTCATGGCCACACAGAACTCCCAGGCAATAGTTACAGGTATGGGCTTTATGAGGGAGGTTAATAGTTATCACAAGTCAGGATTAGTGAAGGGTAAGAATGAAGTCATAGAGCCACAGGAAGTGTCTTACCTTAGCCAGCAGTCAAGTCCCCCTTTGGGTCCTCAGTTTCTCGGCCATTTGGTCTTTGCCATCATGGACCAGGCAGCTCACCTATTGCTCTGTCTCAATCCCAGTCTCAACACTGCCCCTCTGTCCCGATCCATGGTTTCCTTGCCTTGACCTGTGGTCTTGGCCTGGCTCCTTTGCTCTGTCCTGTAGTCTCGGTGTCTTTTGTTTTGGTTTCCACCACTTCAGACAGAATGCACTTCTTTTGATGGTCCTGTGGTTTCTCTTTCTCCCCAAATAATTCGTATACACAGATAAATGGCTTTGGTGGAACTGGGTTTTTGTCTTTGAGCAAATCATACCTCCAAGGAAACAAATGGTATAATTTGGTTCACATTCCTTTCACTGGCCAAAAAATCCCACCTTACCCCTACTAGTATAGTAGGGAACCCCTTCAAAATTGGATTCTAGTATGAGGCATAGAATCCAGAATTATGATTAGAAGGGCCTTAATAATTGACTACATCTCACTGCTACAGTAAATTATTCTATGGAGTAAAAGTCATTTTCAAATCAAGGTCATTTATTCCCTACTAGTTATATCTTTGTATTAAATATTTTTATTGGGGGCTCTTACATCTCTTATCACGATCCACACATTCATCCATTGTGTCAAGCACATTTGTATATGTTTCCATCATCTTTTTCAAAGCACATTCTCTCTTACAGCTCCCCATCTCGCCTCCTTTCCCCCATCCTCCCTCTGTCCATCCTTCATGGACCCTTGATAAGTTATAGATTATTATTTTTATATTTTACATTATCCACTGTCACCCTTCACCCACTTTTCTATTGTTTGTCCCCCTAGCTATATGTCTCGATCCTTGTGATCAATTCCCCATTTTTCTCCCACCCCACCCCACCTTCCTCTTATCCTCCTGGTTTCTCTATTCTCATTACTGGCCCTGAGGGGTTTATCTATCCTGAATTTCCTGTGTTTGTGGGCTCTTAGCTGTAAAAATGTGCATATTCCGCTCTAATCCAATTTGTAAGGATATCATTATTTAATTTCTTTTATTTCCCCCATTCTATTAGAATCTTGATGCAGACTTCCTCATCTCCTTTGTCTTTATAATTGTTTCTTATTTCTAAGTTTGTATGTTTAACTGTAAAGCTTTCAATAGATCGATGGTATCTGAACCAGTGAAAGGAAGTATATTGTTACAAGGCATGGTTTGGAAATCTTTGACTATTAAGGCACAGGAAAGAGAATTGATTCAGCATATCTGTGGATCTGTGACTCTGTGGGGAGTTGTCCTGGTCCAGACCTAACCACAATTGAAGAAATCATAGTATTTTCACTTAATAATTTGGTATTCTTTATAGTAGGTAATCACAGTGTTTGAGGGGGATTGAACAGAATCCATCACTGATGCTTTAGGCAATAATAGAGAATCTCCTGAGAGGATAGTTACAGCTAATTTCCAGAGCAGTGTGAACTCCAGAAATGTTTCCTTTTTCCATACACAGAGTTTGAAGATCTTGGCATTGGGATATATATGTTGTTTTAAAATCTCCCTGATAAATGTAATCTGGACTGTTGTCATTCTTTATTAGCCAGTGAGAATTTCTCCTGGGTGTGTTTATGGTCTAATTCCTTGATGCATGTACTAGTAGTGGAATAGGATCATAGTCAACTGCTACGACTCCTGCTGCTGCCTCTGCTGCTGAATAAAACTGTTTGCATGCATTGTACATGTTAAGTGTGTTTGTCTTAAATTTGTAATTCTATATGCTTGGTGACTCTAAGGCAGTTTGAGCTCTTAAATCCAGATTCTAGATCTATGTATTTAACCTGTGCATTTAATTAGAAGTTGTACTTGACCTTCTAATTTCACTGTGTTTGATACTGAGTACATGGAACACAAGGTGTTACAAAAGAGTTCTTTTATTTGAACTGAAGAATTTATTTGTGGCACAGATATCTAGAAGCTAGATAAAAGCCTGATATCACCTTGGGCTATAACAGAATTTTAAAAATAACTGCCCCTAGATGAACAGTTTTATAGATAATGTTAAAATTTTATCAAACTTTTATAAAATAAAATCAACAGTATTTTGCTCAAGTTAAGCTTACGTGTTTGTTCAGGTAGAATAAAGAAACAAATTCAGAGACACTCATCTATATGTGGGACAGAACTTTATTTCAAAGAGCGGTTGTATTTTAAGGAAACATCCCAGCCCAGTTTATAAGTCCTATATTAGCCCATATATCTGATACTAGTCCATAAATTCCTCTTTAGACTTGAGCAGCCATGCAACTGTGTCAAGTGTGGGAAGACCACAGGCCAGTGGGTGGAAAGTGTATAGATCCAGCGGTGGTGGAAATATCTGAGTGCTGGCATGAACCTCCACATGGCTCCTCAAGCTCCAGGGCTCTGGCTTTAACAGTGAGTCTCCAGGGGGCTTGTCAGCAGGAATGGGTAGCAGAGAGAATGTGTGTCCCACTTCCAGGGTGGAAGACAATGTTCCCGGAATCATCCAGTGATGGACCTGCCATCACAGAGGAGGCATAATTGGCCATGATCTTATTAACAGGCTAGACTCTCACCTCTTTATTCGAGTTGACAGGAGATGATTTAACTGACACAGTTGATAAAATGTTACAGATTTATTGGACCTGACTTTGGACAGGCCACAATTGTCAAGCATTTTAGACCCAATTTTTCTTCTTCAATGAGAAAAGTTATGTCTAGAATTGTTTTTCCACATCCTAAGTCAACTGATTCAGATATTTGTTTTTGGACAAGTAAAATATTATGCCACTAAATATATGCAAAAATATACAGTTTTTCTTTAGGTTTATAGCCTGCTGGGAGTTTTTGGAGGAGTAATATTTTTTTGTTACTAGGGGTTTATCAGAAGATGGCCTTTGGTTAATATGCAAAAAGTTGAGTAAGTCTTTTTTTCTTTATAACTTGAACTTTATAGAGGTTCTTATATCGCTATTATTTTTATTATTCTGTTACATATTGTATAGTACATTGAGGGGGTTTCTTGCTGTTGTTATCATTGCTTTATTTGCTTAAGGTGCTCCATTTTAGGAGACCTTTCTTGTACATATTGCTACCTCTACAGGTCTATCTAGACAAGATAGACTGGACAAAGAGGTTGGAGGCAAAAATGACAGGACTGATGGCTCCAGAGTAGGGAACATTGAAGAGGGGGATGAGGGGGAAAGGTGGTGATGTTGACCAGCCCAGGAAAAAGGGAATAACAATTGATACAAATGCAGGAACAAGGTGGGTGAGAGAAGGCCAATAGGGATTGATTAAGACTAATGTAACAGAGAAAAAATACTGAAACCCAAATGGAGAGTGAGCATGATAGTGGGACAAGAGGGAAGCAAATGGAAATAGAGGAAGGAACTGGGGGACAATGAACATTTATAGAGGTTCAAATACAGGTATGTACATCGGGGCATATATTTATAAGTGAGGATGGGGAAAGAGATTAATGTGTATACTTATAGGGCTAGTAGTAGGAGAACAGATGGGCAATGGACCTCCACTCAAGTATCTCCTTGGTTCAAGAACACTTGGTTCTATTAAGTTGGCATTCCAAGATGCTCACCTTTCTGACATGATCACTGAAGACAAATGTGTGCATAAGCAAAGGTGGTGAAGAAAACTGATGGTGCCTGGCTATCAAAAGATGGAGCGTCTGGGGACTGAAAGGCTTGAAACTAAACAAGCAGCCATCTAGCTCAGAAACAACAAAGCCCACATGGAAGAAGCACACTAGTTTGTGGAATCATGAGGTGTCAAAGGGAAGAGATATCAGGCTTCAAGAACTAAAAAGTACAACATTGCATGCTCACTTTCCTGATATGATCCCTGAGGACAAATGTGTGCATAAGCAAATGTGGTGAAGAAAGCTGATGGTGCCCAGCTACCAAAAGATATAGCGTCTGGGGACATAAAGGCTTGAATAAACAAGCAGCCATTCAGCTCAGAAGCAATAAAGCCCACACAGAAGAAGCACACCAGCCTGTATGATCATGAGGTGGTAAAGGGATCCAGTGTCAGCCATCAATGAGCTAAAATTATATTATTATTAATGAGGGGGAATACAGAATGGGGACCCAATCCCATCAATAAGTGAGGTGACATCCTTTTGCAGAGTGGTTACAAGGAGGAGATGAGCCAGTTAAGATACAGGGTAGAAGCTATGAAATATGCAACCTTCCTCTAGTCCCCATGCTGTCTCCCACCCAATATCATGACCCCAATTCTACCACATAAATCCAGCTAGACCAGGAGATGTACACTGAAGTTGAAAACATGGGAAACTTAGGATAGATGATCCATCAAGACTAGTAATAGGAATGGTAATACCAGAAGGGTGGAGGGATGGAGGAAGAGAAAGGGAGAACCAACTTTAGGGATCTACACGTAGCCTCCTCTCAGGGACATGGACAACAGGGAAGTGAGTGTTGGGACACATTGTACAGTGTACAGGGTGAAAAAAATAATTTGCAAATTACTAAGGGTTCAAGGGGAAGTGGTGGGAGGAAGGGTAATATAGGGAGCTGATAATGGGGTCCTGGAGAGAGGGAGAATGTTTTGAGAGTGATGATGGCAATGGGTGTGTAAAAGTGGCCTGCATACAACTGATGTTGTTAGGGATGTGATGGGAGTTGTATGGGCCCCCAATAAAATGATTCATTAAAAAAGGGGGGGAGGGGAAAGGGGGAGGTTTTTTGGTTTGTTTCGTTTTTTTAAAGAGAAGCTTGTACCAAGGACTCAAGTGGAAAATGTTTGGAAATATATGTGGCAACATATGTGCAAATGTGCTTGATACAAATGATGTACTGAATGTTGTAGTAGCTGTAAGAGCCCCCAATAAATTTTTTAAAAAACTAAATTTATTATTGTGGTAGTTATATTATGTATTGTCAATTTGAGACTTCAGAGTGAAAGTGTGAGCTTAAGCCTGTCAATCAGGTTGCAGCTTGCTGGCACCATTTGGAGATACTAAGGAGATAAATTCACTGGAAGTGGAACACACACTCACTCCCTGCAAGACATTCCTGTTGACAAGCTACATGGAGCTAGCTAAAGTCAAAGATCTAGAGGCATGTGGAGAACCCTGCCAATGCTGAGATGTCTCTATTGCCACTGGATCCACAAGACCTTCAACCCACTGGTCTGCGACCTTCCTGCATTTGGCATTGTTGCATAGCTGCGTGCATATAAAGAGAAATTTATGAACTGGTATTGGATGTATAGGCTAATATTGGGCTTATGGTTTTGATCTGGACTGAGCAGGGATGTTTTCTGAGAATGCAATTGCTCTTTATATAAAGCTCTTTCCAATAGTCATGAGTTTCTCTGAATTTGTTTCTCTAGTCAACCCAGATTAACAAAAGCATCTAGTCAAAAAGTCATTTATTATATAGAACTTTCCCTGAAGACACCTTCTGAGGGAAAATAAAGTGGCTATTTATTCATTGAGCATACATCATACTGATTCATTGCATCTTACATTTAAGATATCCTTCTATCTGTGGAAAATACTGCAGTCAGTCAAAAAAGAGGGCATCTTCATCATCTATAAGCAATGTCCTCAGGAGACAGACAATAAAATACATAAAATGAACCTATGCATAAGCTATACCACAAGGATATGCCTTCTTCCAAATGATTCAATTTAGTCTCTATGTGAAGAATGAATAAGTAAGAATAAAAAATGGAACAGAAAAATAGTGAATAGAATATTTCATTGCAATAACTAACAGATTATTACAGTAACACAGAAAATATACATATACATAGTGGCTGTAAAAGAATTTAGATCTTATATATATTGAAGCAAGAGCTAATAACACATTTAAAGTTGGAAGAATATGTTCTTCAAGAGGTAAAGATGGGGAAGATTGCATGAGAGAATTTAGTCTAACTACAAGGAGAAAATAGAGATGGCATTATTATAAATTAAAAATAAGAGAAGCAGTTTTTATAGGAAAACTGGATGTTTGTTTCTGAGCATATTGAGTTGAAAGTGTTTATTAAACATTTAGATGGAGATGCTGTATATGCAGCTTCAGACATCAGAGTGTTACATTAAAAGAAGTGTTTCATATTGCAGATGTACATTTAGAATCATCAACATATAGACACATTACAGAGTACAACAAATGCTTTGAGACTTGAAGATGTTATTATTGGACTGAGTTTTATAAAACATAGTTGAGGAATGAGCCTGCCTGAGGGCACTTCAAATGTTAGAAGTTAAGATTTTCCCTTTTAAGCAACTAACAAAGAGGAATGTAAAAGGCAAATAGTGAGGTGAAGCAATTGTTTCAAGAAGACTCAAGAGATCAATCATGTCGAGCTCAGCTGATAGGCTAGTTAAGATGAATATTGAGAATTGAACACTCAAGTCAACAAAATGAAAGTCATTAGAGAACCTGACAGAAAAGTAGCAAAGGTGAAAGAGAAATACAGGAGCAAAACTTTTATTTAAATGCTAAGGAACACAAAGCTTACAAAAAAACCTACTGGATTACTTTAGGTATACTGAGAGGTTAAAAGATTTTGCCAAGCAATAATTATAAATATGTACAATTGGTGACAACAATATCAAGATAATGTACATCGGATTTTAGGATATAATACATAACAACATACATAACATTATTTTAATAACCTTATTTCCATAAAGAGTTATAATCTAAGAAACTCATTGGGGTAATTTTGCCCTGTACTGAAGGATTGCTCACAGTCAGAATCGATTCAATGGCAATGAGTTCAAGGAACTTGGGGACATTCACATAATCTTTGCTCAAATAACTTGAAATTGGTGACTTTTGTAAAAAGTTAGTTAAAATAGTGCATGACCCCACCATCTACCTCTATAATGCTTCCTTGAGATTGAGGCGTGCCAATCAGGTATTTAAAAATTAAGCAGTGCATTTTGAAACTACCCATTAGGTCAACATAAAATAATACTCTCTCCCATGTTTCTAGCCACTATTGTAGCATATATCTACTAATAATAGTAATAGTAAAATATTGTATAACACAATCAATTCCTTAAACAGAAGGAATCAATCAAAGGCTATGATGCTTTGGTGCATTGTGTAAGAATGATGAGACATTCTACTCCCGGAAATAGTGAGTCACAGAAGTCCACGGGTTCTGAGTTTGGTTTGGGTTTGTGGTGCATCGAGGTTAATCAAAGCAACAGCTATCTTAAAAAATAGACCAACTCCTTACTAGATTAATGCAACCCCTCACAAAATAAGAACTGGCAGAAGTACTTAAGATATATTCAATTTCAAATATAATATTGTCAAAGCTATCAAAACTGATTAATGTAGAGTTCTTTCTTTCTTCTTTTTTTAGAGTTGATTTTATTACCAACCCTATATAATACTTCTGAGACTGTAAATCTTTATGGCAACTCAAACAAAACAAAAACTTGCTACTAATGAGTCTATTCTGATTCACTGATTCACAGTGACCTCAAAGAACACAAAAGAATTGCCTCCCTCAATTACTGAGACTAGATCTTCACAGACATAGAAAGCCTCTCCAGTCTCCCTCTGGAAGACGGGTGATTTTTGAATTGCTCACCTTGTGGTTAGCAGCCTAACACATAGGGCATGAAGCCACCAGGATCCAAGGAAAATTCTAGCATCATTCAATTTCTTTTACCACAAAATGTTTGAAGCCTCTTCCTGTGTGGATACATATATGTGTGTATATATATACACAGATATATATATATATGCATAGATTTCTATATTAGGCTTTATCTGTGAGGTGTAATTTTATTGGTGGTCACCCTCTTGAAGTTATGCTATATAGTTTTTGGTGTATGAAACCCAGGATTGATGAACCTACAGGGACAGAAAGTAGAAAAAGGCCTGCAGAGGTGGGCAGGTAGGTGGGGGTTGCAGTGGTAAAAGGAGACCATGTCAGGTGTCCATAAAGGAAAAGAAATTTTGAAAACTGAATGAGGTAGCATTTATACAATACTGCTTCATGCGATTGAATTATGGAATGATATGATATGTGTATGAAATCTCAATAATATATTTAAATTTAAAAAGACCTAACATTAATAGAGTCTATGAACCAAGCCACATCTGTATTTCCGCTGAGGTGTCTTTATGACCCTACCTTAGAAGAGGGAATGGATAAAACCACACCTTTTATTTTCTTTGTTACCTTAGTAGAAAGTGTGACGTAAGTCTCCATTATGTGGATTCCTTGGGTAGGATATGCATACTGGTAAACCAAACAAAAACCAAAGTCACATTCATAAAGGTGATGTGAGCACATAGCAACCTTATACGATGGAGATGTTCTTCCCCTGTGAGCTTCCAAGACTGTCACTCTTTTTGTTTATTTGGGGGGAGGGGGCGGGCATCACTCCCTCTGGTGGTCCTGGGAGCTACCCAATGCTGCTCCTGAGAGCCGCCGCTGGATTTGAACCGCCAATCCCGCGGGCTGCAGTCCCGCACTCAACTGCTAACGCCACCGGGGCTCAGCCCGACTGTCACTCTTTATAAGAGTAGAAAACCCTGTGTTTTGCTAATCTGCTAGACAACTCTGTTTCGAGCAATCCTAATGAAAGCACCTTAGGATTCTCAATATATAAAATATATTGCATAGCATGTACAAATGTCAAAATTTCACTTCTTCCTTGACCAACTGTACTCACCCAATATCTCCCCATGTTCTTGTGATACATGCTAGGACTTCCAGGACAATGTTGTATAAAAGTGAGCCTAAGGTTGTCCTTGTTGGGTTCCCTAATTCAGTGTAGATATTTTAGGTCATCTCGATTGAGGATAATATTGGCTATTGGTATTTTATGTGTGGTCTCTATGGTGGTGAGGATTTTTCCATTATAATCCTATCTTCTTAAGAACCTTTAGTAGGAATGGTTGTTAAATATTGTTGTATGCTTTTTCATTAATTGATATGACCACATGTTTGACTAAATGTTAATTCTTAACATTTTCTTATTAATGTGGGGGATTGTGTGAAATAATTTTTAATGCTGAACCATCCCTACATCCCTGGTATGAATCCCATTTAGTCACAATGCCTTATCTTTTTATTTTATTCTTGGATTCTATTGGACAAGATTTTGTTTAGAATTTCTGTATCTATCTTCATGAGGGATACCAGTCTGTACATCTCTATCCTGTGGGGTCTTTGTCTGATTTTGGTATCAGGTATGCTGACTTCATAGAATTCATTTGGGAGTTTGCTATCCCTTTCTAGGTTCTGTAATATCCGGGGGTAATTAATCCTCTGATATACTCACAACAAGGGTTCAACAGGCAGCTGTGCAGTGATAATAATTATTTATTATAATAATGATATAGAGATCATGACACAGAGAGAAAGGTAGTAACAATAAGAGTCAGACATACATCACATCAGGGTAACATGCTCACCTCCACCCTGTACGGTGGTCCGCGTGGAGAAAGAGAGGGATGGGGAGGAGCTACATGATGAGGGCGAGGAGCCAAGAGCATCCAGTGTTCAGAGTCAGCAGCGAGGGTCAGGAGTGAGGGTCACAAATATTAATTTTCCCCGTTCAAGTAGCCTAACAGGGCACACCATTTCTCTAGTCACCAGTCAGGACATGTCGCAAGCTGGGGCAGTCTTAAGGTTATAAGATGATAATGGTTTAGGGATGCCTCATGACTAAAAGGAGAGGAAAGTGACAAGGAGGGACTTCAGACTCCCGGGGGTAGGTGGACAGGTCTACGTTGGTAGGGGTCACTGACAATGACTCTTGAATCCCACCCATAGGCTTCGAGGAGGCAGATCACTATCCTAATTTGAGTCATGCAAAGTCCTCATAAAATTGGGAGTTTCAGTGAGAACGGCTAGCACACTAAATGTTGGTAAATTGCTTGCTTAATATTTCAGAGTATAATAATTGTGGAAAAGTTCTGTCTTCATGCCACACTGTAAGAATTTGTAAAGGATTGGTGTAAGCTCATCTCTGGATATTCAGTAGAACTCTCTTGTGAAACCTTGTGTTCTTCTTCTTTTGATATGTATCTGCTATATTTCTTCATATCCATATGCATTCATTTGAGGAGAAAGTGTTTTTCTAAGTATTTGTCCGTTTCATCCAAATTACTGAAATTTTTGGAGTACATTCTCCTGTATGACTGCAGTAACAAGCGTCTTACTGTATTAGGTTCTGTTGTAATTTCCCGTTTCATCCTAATTCTAGATATTATTTTCTCCTTCTTTTTTTCCTTCAAGTTTGCTATTTTGTTGATTTTCTTGATCCTTTCAAAGAGCCAACTTTTTATGTTGTTGATTTTTCCCATTTTTCTGCTGCTTTCCAGTTAATTTACCTCCATTCTAAATTTCATTATTTCTTTTCTTTTTTCTATTTTTAAGTGTATGCTGTTGACACTCTCCTATATGCTTTGTTAAGGTACTGAATATGTTTTGCTCATTTTTTTCATGTGTGCATTAATTATTATAAAGTAACCTCTGATAGCTGCCTTTTCTGTGTCCCATAGGTTTTGGTTTGCTATGTTATTAGTTTGGGGGAACTTGCTAATATTTTCTCTTATATGGGCTATTTCCTAGTCTATTTTGAGTAGTGTGTTGTGAATCTGCAATTGTTTGTTTTTCTCTTATTGATTGTTAGCTTAGAAAGAAAAAAAAATATAGCTCAGCTTTATGCTTTTAATAAGAAACCCAGTTTTAAATATCAATATATGTAGTCCTAAAAGTAAAAGGTTGCTCAGGAAACAAATTCATCAGGAAATGCAAAGTGACACAGGAATATGGCTAGAAAAGTTCACAATGGTTAAAGTTGAATTGATTTGAGCATAAAATAGTGTATTTTCAGACTCATAACTGATGATATAAATAGATATTCATGATTCTATACTCAATGATAAATGAATGGATGAAGAAAGGAAGGAAGATAAATACATGGGAAGAAGGGATGAATCTTCCCTTACACTGTTTTGGGTTTTACCAACAATACTGCATGTAATATTCACAATTGTTATAATCTTGGTTGGACCAGCATTCTAAGTGTTTTGACTAGTCTAATATAATAATCAATTCTCTCTCATAACATCTCCATAAAAGTCCTTAGAATTGAGGACTGTGAGTTTTCATCTCATTTACTTGAAGTATGTTATCTAAAATGACCTGTGCCTGGAAAAGGATATCATTGTTGGTGAAATGGAAGGTCAGCAAAAAAAAAAAAAAGAGGAAGACCGTCAATGAGATAAGCTGACACAGTAGCGACAGCAATGGGCTCACACGTACCAAAAATTGTGAGGATTGTGCAAGATTGGGGAATATTTCCTTCTGCTGTGTATAAGACCACTGTGAGTGAAAACCAATCTCACCTAGCAATAGCAACCTCATGAACAAACAATTTATTTTTTTTAAGAAATGATTAGGGTGGACTGAAATGTTCTTAACTCAGGTCACAGCTTTGATACCATCAACAGAAAGGAAACTTCTTTGGTGGGGAGAGGGGGGGTCCTGCTTCCACTATAAGTGAGCACTGTGGAAAGGCTTGCTTGCTTTTTACTGGGTCTGCAAACTGGGTCTGGTTCAGAGACCTGTGATTCTTTGGACTTAAACCAGTAACTGATTTTACTGCTTGGCAATCCTGGCAGTCACTAGTGTTTGCCATCTATGAATTCTGACAACTCTGAATTCATTCACCATTTAAGTCTGCCATCTTCCAGTTGATTTTCTGTTCATTAGTCTTTGCAGATATGCACATCAGAAGAAGTCCCCAACCTGATATCTGACAAATGAATGTAGAACCTACTCAACTTTCCCATTTCTATAACTGTGAGTAATTTTCTTGATATATATTTTTCTATATATGTGCATGTATGTGTCGCAGTTTTTATCTCTCCAAAAAAAAAATCAAAGACACTGCCTTTTAGAAAGCAGAGATTCACACACCCTCTCTCTACGTAAGCATTGTGTTGCTCATTTCAAGTCAGTGTTTCACATGCCTTTGGTTCTCCATAGGAGAAAGATAAGGCTATCTGCTCACAATAAGGTTTATGGTCTCAGAAACTCAATATAAAATTATTATGAGTGCTGAGCCCCCGTGGCGTTGTGATTGTATGCGGGACTGCGGCCCATTGGAATGGAGGTTCAAATCCAGCAGCGCTCTCCAGGAGCAAGGCTGGGCCTCCTACTCCCACCACCATAGAGACAGTGATCCCCCCTCAAAAAAAAATTGTTATCAGTCAAAATTGACTCAATGGCAGTGAGTTTGTTTTGTTATTGTTGCTGTTTTTATTTGCTTGTTTTGAGGAGTTTTTCATTGAATTTGGATTGTGCTACATGACTTGTTTTTAAAAATATAAAAAATAAAGAAGTGAAAATAGTGCGGTTAAGGAAAAAAACCTAACCAAGGTAACCTTCACTGAATGGTCCAGAATAACATCAGTGATAATCATGTTGATAGTATGTGGCCTCAGTTGTGAGATGCTGCAGGATTGGCCAGTGTTTCATTCCATAGTTCTCATTGGGATCGGACTTTATGGTACCTAACAATAATAACAGTGACACTTAACCACAATAACAAATAGGAAAAAGATAAGACAAATCATCCTGGCATGAGATATTATCAGCATGAGGTCATAATGGCATCTAAGAGTTTACAGGGAGCCAGTGATTTAAGGACTACAGAAAAGAGAATGAGGCCATGACTGGGACATTTGTACTAGACAAAGAGTTTATAAAATTAACCTAGGGCTTAAGGACCAAGAATCACAGCCTGATTCATGTGAGTCCAGTCTCCCAATCTCCAACAGAGTCCTAACCAAGTACGTATCTAAGAGAGACAGCCTCTCTCCTGGCTGATTATAGGAGTGATAGTTACCCAATTTCTAATGAATTCTGCATTTCTGGTTACCAGTCAGAAAGGATGAAATGGAAGTTTAATCCACATGGGGTTTCTGCAAGTGTATTTAGAACTTTCACTACTCTCTGCTCACTGGCGTCCAGTCAGTTAGCCTTCTGCCGACCCGGTGTGAATGTAAAGTCTAATACACTAAGAAGTCATGCAATCTAGAAGTTTGATCATGTTGTTTGAACTATGGAGTAAAAGCTCATGGTAGTTAATTAAGTATCTATGATAAACTATGTGTAACTGCCCCCAAATTGTTTTTTTTACCTTTTCATCAATAATCTCATTGGACTGTATCTTTGTAAAGATTATTTTGATATTATTACTTTTTATAACAGTCATCTGACCCAATCTACAGTATTTTCAATTGCCACATAGGCATGTGAAAGTTGGGCATTGAATAAAGAATGTGAAAGAAAAATCAGTACATTTGAATTGTGGTAGTGGAGAGTAATAATGAAAGTGTCATGGACTGCCAAAAAGACAAACAAAGCTGACTTGGAAGAAATACAACCAATGTGCTTCTTAGAGGCCAGACTTTGTCTTATACACTTTGGACAATGTTGTTCAGAAGACAGGTCTGTAGTGAAGGTTATCATGCTTGGTAAAATAGAGCAGTAGTGAAAAAAGAGGAAGGGCTTCAAATAGATGGGTTGACACAGTGCCTCCAACAATGAACTTCAGCAGAGAAACAAGCAGAAGATGACACAGCAGCAAGCAATGTTTCATTCTGTTGTGCATAGGTCTCTATGTGTTGGAATCTACTATATGACACCACCACAGCCACATAACAATCAACCAGTTCTACACAGATGGAAGATAAGATTTACTTATAGATCAGGAATTCTTTTCCCATCTTCACTTTATGAATTATTGTTTCTTGATATGAATGGGGGTAGTCTTTCTTTCCCCCCATATCCTTACACGAGTGTCCTACCCAGTGATTCCTATTGAAAACATTCTAAACCATCATTTACAAGAGCTAACTGCCAGGTCCTTTCTCCTGGTGGCCTTAAACCTTCAACTTTTTCAGTGAATAGCCAAGCACACAGATAAACTAACTCCCTCATTTCCCACTGTCACACTCCCTACCAACTCAGGATCAGTTTTATGAAAGGACAGATTATCTGTTGCTATAGGCAAAGAAGTATGGACAAAATCTACTTAATCATAAGATAGGAAAATAAAGAGGGTTTGTGAATATCTTCAAAGAGCTGTTATACAGTGATTACTGTTCTGGTTCTGCCTAGTATTCAGCTTCATCGAAACGTAGACTCAGCTTCTAGTAGATTCAAAAAACATCTTTTAATTATTAATTATAGTCTTAGGGCAGTCTGGTAGTACATTGTGCTGGGCTGCCAAGCACAGTGTTGGCAGTTTGAACCCGCTGTGTGCTCTCTGGGAGGAAGATGAGACTTTCAGTTCCCATAAGTACTTGCTGTCTTAGAAACCCACAGAGACAGATATATTATGTCCTACAAAGTCAATGTGAGTCAGAACCAACTCAACGTGAGTGAATCTGAGTTTCCAGTTTTATAGGTATTCATAAATATGTAGAAGGGACATTGCAAGATAGATGCGTGAATTTCTGAAACTCTCAGAATTTCATACCTTCTTGTTATCATGGAAACTCAAGGAATCTAGTCACCTCCATTTTCTATCTTGTCAGTTGTGCCTTGAAGCAATTCTGCAGGAAAGTGCAGAAATGCCTTGAGGAGTTCCCAAGGTTATAATATTTGCAAGAGCAAATGGCCAGGTCTTTTCTCCCTTAGAGATCCCGGGGACTTCTAACCTCCAACCTTTTCAGTTAACAGCCAGACATATAAACCATTGCACCTCTTGGGTTTCCTATTCCTCTTATCCTCTGCAATCACCACTAGTATTACTGGATCATATGTGTAGCTCCATGGCCAGCTTTCCAACCTCAACATTTTCACATAAGCCAAATATCTATTAAAATACACAACCCTAATATTTAATCAAATGTTAACAATGATCACAATAGTACATTTTCCTCCTTTTTTCTTCTTTAATCAGCTCAATTTTTTTCTTTGAACTAATGCTTAGATGGTGTGTTTCAGTTGTCTCACAGGGAACACTCACCTTTTTTACCTTTTGGGGTTTTGCACCTTGGTCAGGCTGAGATCCACATAGTAGGTTCGAAAACAACGAGCAGCTCGGAGGCAGGAAGTCAGGGCTGTCTAACCCTGGGAAGAGCTGCTGTCTCCGAAACCCACTCGGAGTCAGCATTGAATCTGTGGCAGTGAGTTTGGTTTTGGTGTAGATCCTATGAGTTTGTGTAGGCAGTGCATTTTGATCAATTGTAGTATGTATAATTCAAATTTTCTCTCCTTTGGACAATAGACGCTACTTAAAGTTCTCTCTTGCGTGTCCAATGACTCCCAAGTAATTTTCTTGCTCTCTGGAATAACTCTGTGCTCCCAAACACTGCAACTGCTTTGACAGTCATAGAAAATGTATATTTTCACATTGTCATTTTCCAATACAAAAATTTATACAAAAAGAACATTCATTGTATTTCATTGGTTTTTGTACTTGTACCTATTCTATATAACACTGAAAATATAGAGACACAAATAATACACAAATAATACACTCGTGATCTTTAAAACAATTGGCCTTTTGGTAGAAATATGCAATAATTTTTAGATGATGATGCCTCACTCTAAGATGTATTTGGAAGTCACTGATGGGAGGGCACTTTCATTGTTCCACTGGCTGGTTAGGAGAACTACTTCTAAGAAGGCTAAGAAGGTAAATCTGCAAATACTACACTTGTGTTAAAAATACATTTTCGTCAGACAAAATTGTAATAAATGATCTGCAATATGTTAATATGGAGCCCATGGAAACCTTTTACAGAGAATTATAAACTGATGTGAAACCTGTATGTTTCCTAGTCATAGTTTTCTTTCTTTAAGGCAGAAAATATGACTATGACACTTCCCCCAACTCTGCACTCCTTATTTTATCTGGTCTATTCTTTACTTTAAACAGAATGCAGTGGAGACACTATCCACAGACTAAGGCAAAATGATCATGATATTTTCAGTGTAATGCTTATTGTCAAGGAGAGTTGAAGGAAGAATATCCTCAACATATCTCAAATGGAAAGAACTGAAGAAAAAATCCAACTCTCCAATAACTCTATAGGGAAAACAATGCATGATGCAGACAGGATTAAATTAAGATGACAGAATATGGAGAGATAAAATACCAAAAATATTTAGTTGGCATTCAAACATTTCAAGAAACAGTAATGATCCTAAAAAAGGCTTATTGATAGAAGTTCAAGGTGCCTTGAAGACATTAGCTAAATAAATAAATAAATAAATATCAATACTCTTTTTTTGTGTGTGGGGGGGACATTACTGCCCTCTGGTGGGAGGAGAAGGCCCAGGCTTGCTCCTGAAGAGCTGCTGCTGGATTTGAACCACCAAGCCAGTGGGCTGCAATCCTGCACTCAACCACTACTCCACCAGGGCTCAGTCTTTTTTTTTTGTGGCATCACTGTCCTTGTGGGAGTAGGAAACCCAGCCTTGCTCCTGGAGAACTGCTGAATTTGAACTGTCAACCCTTGGGCCCTCAGTACTCTTATAATTGACAGAATACCAATTGAAATGTTTCAAAAATTTGATGTTCCCCTTGATGTACACGTTAGTCTACGTCAAGATATCTGTACAAAACCAGGCACCTGACGGAGTTCTATCCCCTTCCTCAGTGGGGTAAACCAACAGAATATGAAGCTTATAAAGCAATATTATTTATATTACATAAAGTAAATTTTTGCTGAAGATAATGCAAAAGTGGCTACAAGCAGGACATAGACAAGAAGCGACTAGAAATTCAAGCCAGATTAAGAAAAGAATATGAAACCAGTGCCCTATTTGAATTCAGATTATTGATTGAAATCAGTGAAAAGCATAAAGATATTTATTGGTGTTTCATGGACTATTATTCAAAGACATTTGAGAGTGTAGATTAAAAAAACCACCTGGATAACACTTCAAAGAACAGGAATTTCAAGGCAATTAATTTTGCTAAATGGACAATTTATGTAGACTGAGCGGCAGCAATTTAAACAGAGCAAGAGACTATCACGTTGTTTAAAAACTAGGAAAGGTATCCATCAAGCCTGCATATTTCTATCATACTGTGGCAGTCACCTAATCTGGGGTCAATGTGAGGACTAAACATGTACTCTTGGAGTGTAGCCTCTCAATCTGGAGTTAACCAAAGAGAGCTTTGCGTGGGCACGGTCTTCTGAGAATTTGGGGGAAGGTGGTAATTCTTTCTTGGAGACAGAGTCACTGTGTCTCTTGGTGTACTTTCTTGAGAATTTCTACTGACAACATTTGCTTAGAGAATCTCTACTGACAAGGGTTACTTCTTGCTAGATAGCCCTGAGGAGAAGCCACATGGGGCTACCCTCATGCCCTGAGCAAAACCTGCCACATGGATGCAACCAGACCTCTGAAACCAGAGGAGCCACTTGGAGACGGACTCTTGCCACACGGAGATGTTTACAATGCCACTGGATCCAAAGGCACCCTGCACATCTGACTTGTGATCATCTTTCATTCAGCGCCATGGCATGAGTTTAGTGATTGTGAAGAAGACTTTATAGACTGATATCGGACATAGGGGCTAATATCCGACTTGCGAGCTTGGACTGGACTGGGTTGCAATGCTTTCTTAATATACAATTACCTTTTCTAAAAAACTCTATCTTATATACATATGTGTGTTTATGAATTTATTTCTCTAGTTTTCTTGGACTAACACACACATGATATTAAAAAAAAGTTAGCTTACTAATAATCTTTCAAATGTACATGATGCAACTTGCTGGAAACAATGGAGACTTGAGGTACTTGCTGATGAAGATCAAAGCCTTCAAATGTGTTACCATTCAACATAAAGAAAAAAAGTTCTCATGGCTGGAAAAATAGAGTGCGCTCATGTTAAACAGAAAAGATCGAGATTGTCAAAGACTACATTTTACTTGGATTCACAATAGATGTTCATAAAAGCCACAGTCAAGTTGTCAAACATCTTACACTGGTCAAATCTCTTTCACAAGGATTGTCAAATGTTAAAAAACAAAGTGCTACACCGAGAACTAGGGTATGACTGACTCAAGCTATGGTATGTATGTGAAGGCTGAAAAATTGATAAAGAAGATGACAGAAGAATTCATACATTCGAATTATGAGGTCGGTAAAGAATAGTGAAAGAACTGTGAATTGCCAGAACAAACAAATCTCTCTTGAAGAAAGTACAATTAGATGTTCCTTAGAGGCTAGCATGACAAGACATCATCTCAGGAATTGAACACATTATCAGGAGACCACAGTCCCTGGCAAAGGTCATTATGGCTGGAAAAGCAGAAAGCTAAAAATGGTGCTGACACTTACCTAGACGGATTGAACAATGGGCTGAAGCATAGCAATGATTGTGAGGGAAAAATGTGACACAAAATCAGCTCATGTGCTGCTCTCTTCTTATAGAGTCCTTCGGAGAGGAGCTGACCCCAGGCAGCCAGCAGCAGCAGGGTGCTGCACTCATCTCCAGGGTGGCTGCTGGCCCACCCTTCTCTGATTTGCATGGCCAGCATCACAAGCAGTTTCTAAGAAACTTCTACTCCTTAAATTTCCAAAACTTTTATTTTGATATTCAGTTATGTGCCAGAACATATTTTTGCCAATGGATCTATAGCATAAATATATATATATATATATATATTCATTTATGGGATAATATCAGACTTATGAGGTTGGACTGGACTGGGTTGGAATGCTCTCTCAATGTTCCACTCCTCTTGTATATAACCCTTTCCTTAGATCCATGTGTGCGCTTATGGCTTTGTTTTTCTAGTCTACCCAGACTAACACATGACCTTTGCCAGGGACTGGACTCTCCTCATAACCTGTCAAAAATTCCTGAGATGAAGTCTCGGTAGTTTCTAAGGAGCATTTTAACTGTACTTTTTCAGAAAGGGATTTGTTTGTCTGAACAACTCACAGTACATTAACTATTTTTTAAAAACATCATGGGGCAGAAGCATAAATTATAACATGGGTCTTCCTTACTAATTGTCCTGGTTCACATTAAGATTAAGAGCTGAGTCTCAAGACTAAAAATATATATTATTGAAAGATTTTCAATGAATTTATTACTGCTATAGTTATAGATCTCACATGATTCAAATATCATCTGAATTCTTTGAATTTGCATTTTATCTGTACTTTTAAAGTAAAGAAGAGAATGTGCTGTAAAGACGAGTTCTGTATTAAGTTCTATTTTGCTTTCTACAAGAGTTCTAGACATAATTAATTTATAAGCACTAGGCTGGGAGTTTGATTATCTTAAAGTAGATCAGCAATATGTCTGCACTGAAGCCACAGATGCTATACCTATACATTTACATCTGGACTCCATGCCTCTTTCAAGCCAATTTTCTACACCATCAGGTTCATTCGAAATCTCAGGCCTGTGGGTGGTTGTATTCAATTTAGGCAACTCAAATTCTCTGAGCAAAACTAAATAAAATGCGTAAGACCCTTTTACATGTTTCCAGGTAAGCTACAAGGATAAAACAACTTAAATATATTATTATGTGACAAAAGTAAATACATTGTTGTTCTTTCTTTACTTAAAACACCCTATTACAAAAGTATCCCTTATATGTCTTAGGATATCACTATGATGATATGTTTCAGAAATTGTCATTCTTAAGTTAGTAACTTGCTGATTGAAATATTCCATTTTTAGATTTGCATGTAAGATATTGAGTCAAAAACATAAAAATTGTGTTTTCAAAATATGAACATCAATAGCAGTTCTTCCAGTCTATGGAGTAAATACGCATGGATTAAAGAGAAGGCACATGCACACACAATTCCAATGATTTCTCAATAGAATAATGGATAAAATAAAATGCATTATGGTTTTTCTTTAATTTGATCTCAAATCAGAATCCCAACTCTTCAATTGAAGGCAAAAATCCCAATGTATTATAGTCATCAGAGAGCAGAACAAGACCATTTATTCTCAAGCAATAATTAGGGAGTACTATTGAAATAATTTGTGCATAATTGATTTCAATAAAATACTGGCATAATAGATTAACACTGACACAATGGAGTTCACCTAAAGGAAATTAGTCTGGATCTAACACAGAGTTTAAACCGGGCGTTTAGGAGAAAAATTACTCATCAGGGACAAAAGAGTTATCTTCATATATTTGAAAAGTTGTATGTGACAAAACAATTTATTTTTCTTTACTCTGAATGAAAATCTAGGCTAAATCAGTATTAGGAGAAAGGGTTAAATAGAATGAATACTATTGTAGAAAATAGAGCCACCCCAAATGGGATAAATATAAAGATGATGACTTTTTTGTGTGTGCTTTTATTACGTGGAGCATTCAGATTTGGACTTTAGGAAATGTCTTGAATTTTACCTAAACACCTTTACTGAGGTATAGCCTATAGGGTCTCTAATGTTTCATGTCATTCATTTGTTTGCTGTTGTATGGTGCCATAGCGATGGTTCTGACCCATAGCAACTCTATGCACAACAGAACCAAACGCTGTCTGGATTTCGGCCATGTTGACAACGAGTCCTATGCTTGCTCCCATTGTTGCAGCCACTGTGCCACTCCATCTGCCTGAGGTCAGTCCTTGTTTTCCCATGTCCGGCTCTTTCACCAAGCATTGTGTCTTTCTCCAGGCACTGGCTCTCCTGACAACATGCCCAAAATGTGAAGGACATAGTCTTGTCATCCTTGCTTCTAAAGAGCACTCCCGCTTTTTCCAAGGCAGATGAACTTGTCTTCTTAGCAGTCCAGGAAATTTTCAATATTATTGTCTAGCATCAATATTAAAATGCATTATTTTTGTCAGTTTTCTTTAATGTCTAATTTTCACATGAATATGAGACAATTGGAAATATCATAACCCGCATCAGGAGCATCTTAATACTCACATTACCCTAGTTTACCAATAGACTAAATGGGTCTTATGAAGCATATTTATGGAATGTTGCATGTATTTTTGGACTTCCGTGATAATTGATTATCTGTCTAAGCAATACGAAGTCCTTGGCAATATAAACCTATTCCCAATCTATTCTGATGTTACGACATGGTGCAATCTTTAGGATTTTGATCTCCTTCACATTGGATTGCCATCCATACTGAAGTTTGAAATCCCTCGTCTTCGCTAACGAGTGCTTCAAAACCCCCTCACTTTCAGCAAGAAAGATATGTCATCTGCATATGGCAGGTTGTTAATAAACCTTTTTCCCGTCTTGATTTTCCAGCATTTTCTCCATATAAGCCACTTTTTCTGCTTATTTTCTCAGAATACAAATTAAACAACTATGGTGAGAACATACAACCCCGTCAAAGACCTTTCCTGTTTCTCTTCTCTTCTTGTGGTGACTTGTTGTGTGTGTTCTTGGTGTGATGCTTGAAGGTATGCCACTGATATTTCATGTGCCAGCAGGGTCACTGAAAGTGAACAGGGTTCAGTAGAGCGTCCAGAATAAGAACAAGCAACAAAGATTGACCTTGATCCCTACTTGAGAGAAGGAGCCACTGAAAATGTTATGCATAGTTTTGAAATATCGTTAGATATTGAAGGCCTGTTGTATGGAAGCAGGACATAATCAGAGATAGTGTGAGAGAATGGGTCCCTTGGGTTGGTGAACACTCAAAATAGGATTAAAAGGAGCTAATTTCTCAGCATTGAGTTGAGCAGGGTGAAATGTAAAAGTAAAATCAATAGAAGGAGAGCTTCTGGGTTCTGATGGAGCACAACATAAGGAAAATCATATGCAAAAATATGATAATGATCATAACTTGAAATTCGCATTATAAAAATCTAGAAAAGTTAGTATTGTCAGATATAAAATGGAATTCAAAAAGACTGATTCCTATGTGTTAGTGGGCTGAAATGGACTGGTAATGGTCATTTTGAATTAAAAAATCAAATGATCTACTATGTCAAGAAAAATAAAATCAGGTAGAAAGGTATGATATTCATTATAAAAAAGGACCTTGCAAAATCAATCATGAAATACAATGTTGTGTGTGATAGGATGAAATTCACTTGTCTTCATTGAAATCCACTCAATACAACTATCACATAAATTCATACAACAAAACACAAAAGCTAATGATGAAGGAGATGAACTATACCAAGGATTTCAGTCACCTTTTGATCAAACATCCAATCAAGATGCATTGATGTGTTAGGGTTCTCCAGAGAAACAAAACCAGGACATTAATAATTATCTCTATATATTTGTATAGATAGAATGATATCTAACATAAGAAATGAACAGGTAGCTAATCTATAAAGCAGTACAAATGGCTTGGTACAGCTCACTTGTGTGAGACAGCTAGTACACTGGCAGTTCTTCAAGTATTAATTGCTCTGTAGAGCAATTCAGGTTATCTGGTCACAGGCAGCAAATAGCAAAGCAGATCATCAACATTCAGCCCCCCTGACAGCTTCCAACAGTCCCCAGCTCAATAGATGTGTATTTAAGGAGCCTGGCGAAGGAGGGCTTGAAGGAACCTCAGCTCACAGAAACAGAGTCCACGATTAGGTGTTCCATGGGTAGTGTCGCTTGACGATCAAGGCACAGGACAAACAAGGCAGCTGGCTGGTCTGAAGATCCAAGAGCAAGAGAGCGAGGACAGGACTCCTAGTCATTTATATCTCCGCCCTTCAATTGATCTTACACGTGCTCATTGGCAATGTTGTCACAACAACCTACCTATCTTCTTTGGCCATGTTGGCACAAAAAGCCTACCTATCACAATTGATAATTATTGGTGATTGGAATGAAAATTTGGAAACAAAGGATGAAACAGTCGTTGGAAAATGTGAACTTGCTGATAAAAAATTGGGGATCACATGATAGAATTTTAAAAACTCAATAACTTATTCATAGAAAAAATCTTTTTTGAACAACTCAAAAGGTGATTATACATGTGGACTTTTCCAGATAGAATTCCCAGAGATAAATTGACTAAATCTGTGGGAAGAGCTAATGGGAGAAGCTCTATCACAGAAGTTAAAACCAGTTTAGAAGTTGTTTTTAGAACAGATCATCAATTGAGCATGTGTAAGAATATGTAAACAAGTCCATGAAAGCCAAAATGCAACCTAGGGACCATCCCACCTGAATTTCAAGAACAGTTCAACCACAGATTTGACATTAGAAGACCTGATGAATGATGAAAAGACATCAAGAATATCATCCACGAAGAAAGAGAATGTTCATTCAAAAGACAAAAAAGAAGTCCATTTTCGAGGCGCTGTGGAGACCTCCACCCAGTACTGCTTCTCCTGCTCAGGCCTCACGCTGGAGTCTGTCATTCCCCTCACATGGGAGGTCTTTAGGATTGATATCATAGGGTGAGGTGTGAGCAAGCCAAAGGAGGGCAGTTATTGCTGAAGAGCTTTAGTTATGCATCATTATGATAGAGGTACCGACACCTGACCCCGAGAAATTGCTACACCCGCTGAATGCCTTGTTGGAACTGGAGTCTAGGTGTCAGCCAGCGGTCTGTGAGTTGAGACTCATTGAGTCTACTCACAACAATCGCTTCCGGATGACTGCAAGTGTAGGTGATTATGAAGTAAAAGATCTTCCTAGTCTAGCTTAGTTCTTCGGCTTTCACACAGAAACATTTTCTCTCGCTGTGAATTTACAGGACATATTTCTGTCCAAAGTGAAGGTGCTATCCAAACACCATGGGTGTGTTGGACTGAATTGCTTATATTTGGATGTAAAATCAATAAAAGTAGAGAGGAACGCCCCATTGGTAAATGACTTGATCCATATTAGGCAGTATAGGTCCACAGATTCAAACTTCATGAAAATGGAAAAGACTTTTGAAGAAGGTGAGTGGGAAAGTCAACGGAACTACTGACTGTCAGTTTCTGCTAGTCTATTATTCACTCATTCAAGAGAACGCAACATTTTAAAGGAAAAACTGTCTTAATTTGGAAAAACTGTAGGTTAATTTAAGGCATGCCAGTGCAGGATTATATTTTCTAAAGTACTATTTATCACGTCACTTGAAATCCAAGACCAGAAGTGTATGCACTTAACAAAAAGAGTAGATCTTCCGACACTTTCAAGATACATGGGAGAGATTTGACTTTCTGGCAAGAACTTTTACTCACTTGTTTAACTGAATATTCATCAAACCAGAAGTTCAGAAGTTGAAATGAATTGTTTCTTTTTTGAGGGGGGTGGGGGTGCTGCATCACTGCCCTCTGCTGGTGGGAGTAGGAGGCCCAGCCTTGCTGCTGGATTTGAACCTCCAACCCAGTGAGCCAGTCCCGCCTACAACCACTATGCCACAGGTACTAAGCCAAAATGAATTGTTTCTAGTTGATGGCAATTAAATTGAAGGAGTTACTAGAGGACAAACCACCTTCCAACAATATCTGAAGCAATTCCTTCACTGGGATAAAACAGCAGATTCTCTGAAATCTTTTCCTACAACCCTAAGTTTTGGAATCCATGATGTTATAAATTTTTTAAACTGTGCAGGAACAAAATATCAGCACTCGATTAGCATTGATGTTCTGACTTGGGAAAACTGGTTACTCAACAGTGTGCTATGTAAGTTAATGGGTGTAAGGAAACTGACAACAAGCAAAGCATTGTAAATAGTTACTCTGTGCATGGGACAGCCTGCAAAGACCCAGACAGACCACAACAATGCAACCAGTCATCTGACTAGAACTTTCCAAAGGGCAAATGGAGAACACAAAGCCAAATATTATAAGTACATGTGCAAAGACCTAGAGTTAGAAAACTACAATATGTTCAAAACTAAGATATGCTCAACATATCCAAAACTCAAAGAATTCAATAAATGTATTGATTTATAGCAATTTAAGCTGTTTCCTTTTTTTAATGTTTCTTTTTGCATCACTGCCCTCTGGTGGAAGTAGGAGGCACAGCCTTGCTCCTGGAGAGCTGCTGCTGGATTTGAACCATCAAGCCAGTGGGCCACAGTCCTGCACTCAACCACTATGCCACCGGGGCTCAGCCCTACATTGTTTTCTAACAGCGCAAGTTACTATAACCACCCTCAGTCTCTGACGAAGGGCATCATGCTTGATAACATGGGGACAGAGAAAAAAACCAACATCGTCCACAAGATGGATTGATACCTTGTCTGCCACAAGGGACTCAGCATGAGAAGAGTTGTCTATATGGCACGGGACTGGACTGTGTTTCTTTCCGTTGTTCCTGAGGTGACTAGGAGGTTGAACCCACTACGTGACACTAACTATAGCATGTAAAATATATTCTATTTATACACTTTTTTTGCTTCTGCTTTTTTCACGTTATTGGGTGCTCATACAACTCTGATCACAGTTCCTATATCCATCCATTGTCCCAAGTACTTCTGTACATATACTGCCACTATTATTTTCAAAACGTTTTCTTTCTACTTGAGCCCTTGATATCAGCTCCTCATTTTTCCCCTCTCCCCTTTTCCCTCTTTCATGAACCTTTGATAATTTTCAAATTATTATTTTTTTCATGTCTTGCACTACAAGTTATCTAATTCCTTCTAAACCAAATATACTTCTATTTTGTTTTTAATGATCATCATAAGTTTTCTTTTTGTTTAACAAGGCTTTGCTACAAAACTTGGAAATCATTATTAAAATAAATAAAAAGAAAATTGTCAACTTATTCTTTTCTTTTTTGGGGGGGTGGGGGCATCACTGCCCTCTGGTGGTCGAGGGAGCTACCCAGCACTGCTCCTGAGAGCTGCCACTGGATTTGAACCACCAAGTCCACGGGCCACAGTCCCATATTCAACAACTTATGCCACTTATTTTTTTCTTAATGTAGCTTCTAAAGGTGGTGTCCTGTCTCTCTGACCTTTCCCAAAGAATTCCAAAGTGTTCAATTTACACCACGGAACTTCAGTTGGTTCTTTAATTTGTTTGTTTGTTTGGAGGTGGAGGGAGAAGTCTGAAGTGTCAATATCGAGGCAGTGGGGTGAATGGGAACATGTTTCTCAGTCAAATTCACAAAGGACAGCCAGAGCTACTTTTGAAGAATTAGCAAGTGCCTAGTTGTGATGGGAGAAAAATAATTCTCAGTGCAACTCTCCTGATCTTATCTCATCAATGTCATTTTCTGTTTTCTTATAATTTTTCATAATATGGCCTCAAGGTGATCCTCTGTTTTCCAAATAAATTCATCAAGAGTATCCATGACTACCCTGTAATCTGACATCATAATCTTCTGAGTTGTGTTGAATTTAACTGGCCCAGCAGTTCTCCTTGGAAGTTTCTGTTTTAATTAAACTTTTATGAGGCCCCTTCACAAGACTAATAAGTGTGCATTACTGAGAATTTTTTTGTCACTCACCCTATATCACATTGGAATGTTTCAACATGTCATATTTGTAACAAACTCATAAATGTATGAATTGGAACCATCGTAACAAAAATTTTGGCTCACACTCATATAGTGTCAAAGTTTTAATAAAGTTTAAAAAATCATAATGTCATTAAATTATCTAGTATTTAAAAAAATTCTAGCATCAACAAATATGATAAATACTTTTCAATATAAACAGTAGTTTTCCATGTCTATCATTATTTAGATACATTTAAGCATCAATTGCTATGCTTTGTAAAGTAATGCAACACATAGTTTTACTACTTTCTATGATAAAAAATACAGTTTGACCTTGTGGTTTTATTTTTTTAATAAAAATGTTGCAGAAAAATATATTGGCATCATTTTTTCAGTAGCATGTGCTTGATTTATGTGCTTGTCTGTCACACTTTGGTCAGTCACACAATATTTAAAACTGTTTCATTATGTTGTTTCACACTTAATAGACTACAGTGTTGTGTAAAACTAACTGTTATTTGTACAGGAAAGCTAAAAATATATATCATGTGGCCAACTTTATGGGGATATTTGCTTAATTGCAAAATTTGAAATTCAATCTGCAGTCTCTCTGAGGTTTGCTTGTAATATTGAAGATAGCCCCTTTGAAATATCATAGAATACATTTATTTACCTAAAATACATCTCATGAGTACATCTTTCTTAGGATAGCCTTCAGAAATGGACAAATTGAGTAAAACTTTACATTTTAAATTTCAAAAGTTGAACAATGGTTATAAGAATTTCACTTTGGGCTGAGCCCCGGTGGCGTCGTGGTTGTGTGTGGGACTGCAGCCCACTGGGACGGAGGTTCAATTCCAGCAGTGGGGCTGGGCCTCCTACTCCCACCACCGGAGAGCAGTGATGCTCAAAAAAAAAAAAAATTTCACTTTAGAACATTTTTGTTTGGAAACAGATTTGGATGAATACCCTAAAAATTAAGAAAGTTTTTTCATCTCGGAGCTTCAATTTTTGTGATGATAGTTCAAGATTTAACCTGTGTTTTCTTTCTATGACAGAAAAAAGTCTTTGATTTTATTTATTTATTTAGTTAGTTAGTTAGCTATTTTTGGCATCACTGCCCTCTGGTTGGGGTGGGAGGCCCAGACTTGCTCTTGGAGAGCTGCTGCTGGATTTGAACCACCAAGCCAGGGGGCCACAGTCCCACACTCAACCACTATGCCACCGGGGCTCAGCCTCTTTGATTTTATTGTAGCATCTCATTATTCTCCCTGTGGTACAATTTTTGCATTAATAAGTTAAAGATAGTTGAAATTTTATTTAGAAAGCATGTCTGATCAAAGTATCAATCACCCAAAGACTTAAAACAAATACCTTTGGGATCATTTGATAATATTAAAGTAGAATCAGGTTAATTAATTGTATGAATAAAGTTTAGAAAGTAAATTTTTATATGAGTGAAAAATTATTTTATTCTTCCCAGAATTTGGAATGCTAAAAGTTAAAAACTGTAGTCTTGCTTGTTATATTTTTGTTTTTCTTAATAGCTGTGATATATACATAAAACATTATGTTGCTCTTTGTGGAAAAATGTATTGCAGTGACAATCTACTTTATTTACAAGAAAGAAGAAAATGTCCTGGAATTAATTGTGGTAATGATTGCACAACACCTGTCTATATGATTAAGCTATTGAATTATATGATAATTTAGATTACATCCTTACAGAACTATTTATTTAAAAATTAATGAACAAACAAAAAGTATTTTTAGTTGGCATAATCAAGTGAACTCTGCAAAAAGTTTGATTTATTCATTCAACAGTATTTTTAATGTACTTATAAAGTTCATGAAACAGGTCTAATGAAGAGCTTATAGCTAAATATTTGGGTCAGTGCAGTACATTAAGTGATTTAGTTGTATAAGCTTTTCTAATCCATATTACATTATGAGACTAATCAGTGAATCTGAATCTAAGAAGCCTATGCTAGAATCTACATTCTAAACCACATATTATGCCTCCATATTTATAGAGATTAGGCCTTCCTTTTAATCAATTGCTTTAGTTTTGCTATTATTTAATATATGTCTACATTATTATCTCAAGTTTGCTTTATTATTCTAAGAAACTGAAGCTGTTTTGTGGTTTTATTGGTGTTTCTATAGTTCATGCTGTAAAGACTAGAGAAGTTATGTCAGAATATCCATGGCAAGTTTGGTAGATATATCCAAATACAAATAGGTAAGGAAATTGCCATCCAGGGGAAGAAAAATTGTCAAGGGTTAGATATAGTGGGTCATAGAATTAATGAAAGCCTAATATAACTGATTAATAATATAAATATTAAAAGAAAGCACACAAAATATCTCAGAACAAAACTACCAAATAACATGTTCCACTAATATCAATAGCATTTAAATTCTGGTGAGTCAGAATATCCAATTCTAATCTAATAATCTACAGACAAGTTTAATATCATGATTAAGTGAGTTCAGAATGAAGAATTTATCAAGCACAGAACTTATTGTTTTAGGGGTTATTTATGCCTGCATGTGATAGAACTAACAAAGTTGTAGTGTATACAAGGTGGTTTCAAGAAGAAAAGACACAGGCGTCTGGATATTTACCTTCAAGTATTAAGATGATGCATAAGGCAAGACGATAAAGTTGCTAGCAGGAGCAAGAGCTTTTGAGCTGGCAAATATTTACAGCTTTGGAAACCTATGGGAGTACTTGTGGTCTGGTCCCTTAGGGACCCCATGAGTTGAAATCAACTAAAATTTAATATAATTAAAGCAAATCATAGGGGACTTCTGGCAAGGTGGCAATCGGGTTAGCAAGCCACATTGGAAGCTTCAAGGTGATCATTGAGCTTGGGACTCAGGAGGCCAAGTAGGGAGCTGGGTCATAGAATCTAGCCTTGTGATACACCAGAACTCTTGGCCATCCCAAAGGTCACCCTCTCCCCTATCCCCAACTGGCACTGCAGAGTGCCAGAGATCTGTGGAACAGTGCCAGTGATACCTTGAGGTAAGCCCCCAAACTATTAGGATCATCAGCATTGAAAATTGGGACAAACCTAAAAATCTTGGTGCAGGGAATACAAAGGGAATGATAAACACACAGGAAGCTAAAATAGACAAGTGAGACATACTAAACATAACATACCTGTGTTCATAGAAAGACTTCATCAAGAGAGCAATAAGAGAGTCCACAGACTGGAAAAAGATACTTAGCAATGACATATCAGACAAAGGGTTTAATACTATTCTCAACAAAACTCAGTAAGCTGATAACAATAATAAGATAAATTGCCCCCTGAGGAGGTTAGCAAAAGACCTGAGCAGATGATTCACAAGTAAGTAAACCTGAATGACCAATAAAACATATGAGAAAATGCAAATTAAAACAACTATAAGATAGTAGTAAACATCCAAAAAGATAGCCTAATTCAAAAACAGGAAACAACAGATGTTGTAGGGGGTGCAGTGAGATGGTAACTCTCATCCACTGTTGGTGTTCCTGTAGATACATACAGCCACTGTGGAAAGTGATTTGGTGATACCTAAGGTGAATGGAAATTGACTTACCTTACATCCAGCAATAACCCTACTGGGCATATACCCAGAAAAAGTAAGAAACAGACCACAACCAGACATTGGTGCTCCAACATGAACTTTGGGCCTGTACTTAATACCTTAGTGCAAGAATAGTTTGTTCTAATAATGTGGCAATGAATGATACTCACCTTCCCGACACCATCACTGAAGAAAAAACAAATGTGCATAAACAAATGTGGTGAAGAAACCTGCACGTTAAGAGATATAATGTGTTAGCCCGGGTAAACTAGAGAAACAAATTCATAGACATGCGTATGGATATAAAGGTATGGTTTATATACAAGAGGAATAGGACATTAAGAAAGCACCGCAACCCAGTCCAGTTCAAAGTCATACGGCTGATATTAGTCCATATGCCCGATACCAGTCTATAACATCTCCTTCCGACTCACAAAGTCACAGGCCAGTGGGTCCAGAGTCCCAGCACTGGCAGGGGTCTACCCATGGCTACTCACATCCAGGGCTCAGAGTCCATCAACAGCATCCAGTGGTGATAGAGGCAACTGAGAACTGGCAGGGATCTCCAAGTGGCTTGGCTAGCTTCAGAGATCTGGTTCCATCAAGGTAAGGCCTTGTGGCTTCTCCTCCGGCTCCTTCAGCTCCTTGGACCCTGTCATCTTGTCTTGCCTGTAATTCATCGTCTCTAAGATTAACTTGCAACCACTGGGGAGATAGCTTCTCATCTCCATGAGGGAAATATCTCGAGATGTCCCAGAAGCCTCAGGAGAAAGCCATGTGTGGCAGTCATGTGCTTATGTTAATTTTATGAATGAAATGTAGGGGTGGAGTCTAGCCTGTTAATCTGGAGATAGCCATTGAGTAGCCAATGAGGCCTCTATGTGGGCATGGCTTTCACCTGAGACTCCAAGGAAACCTCGCGATATATCCCTCGTGAAGATGAGAAGCTATCTTCCCCAGATGTTGGGAGTTAGTTTCAGAGCTGATTAATCACAGGCAACACAGAATGGCGGCGTCTGGGAGGCTGGAGTAGCCGGTGGAGAGACCGGACGGCTTTGCCCTGATGGAGCCGGACATCTGAGGCTGGGGCAGCCACATGAAGGCCTCTGGCAGCGATGAGTTGCGTCTGCCACCACAGAATGCTGTTGATGGACACTGAGCCCTGGAAGTGAGGAGCCATGGGGAGACCCCTGTCAGTGCTGGGACTCTGTACCCACTGACCTGTGACTTCGTGAGTCAGAGGGAGACTTTATGGACTGATATCGGGCATATGGGTTAATTTGGACTTGTGACTTTGAGCTGGACTGGGCTGGGAAGTTTTTCTCAATGTCCTATTCCTCTTGAATATAAACCCATTCCTTGCATCCATATACATGTCTCCAAAATTTGTTCCTCTAGTCTATCCAGACTAACATACCATGCCCACACAGAGGTCTCATTGGCTACTCAATGGCTATCTCCAGATGAACAAGCTAGACTCCACCCCTACATTTCAATCATGAAATTCACATAAGCACATGACTCACATATAATGTCTGAGGTCTTAAAGGTTTGAAGTTAAGCAAGCGGTCATCTATCAGGAAATCCAGAAAGCCCACATGGAAAAAGCACATAAGCCTGTGTGATCATGAGGTGTCAACAGGAACAAGTATCAGACATTCTAAAGGAAACAGTCAACGGGATGCTTGAGCATAGGCAAATTGCAGCCCCAAAGCCCAGCTGTAAGATAATTGGACACTTCTTCACAGAAGGACCACATGAAGGAACAATATATCCAGGGAGTAGTAGAGCACTGATAATTTCCTCCTCCCACTATGATGGCCTTAGTTTTACCTGACTAATTGCTAGACTGGCATATGCATATTGGTAAAATTAATGTCCTTTGAGACGTGAAATTCAAGATAGATAAACTCCTTAGAAACAGTAATGGGAGTTATGATTCCCAAAGAGAACCGGAAGTGAGGAGGCTAAACGGGGGAAGGAGGAACTGGCAGCAATGATAGCTGTATAAGTCGACTGGCAGAGAGCAGACATCAGAATTTTAAGTGACTGAATGCATTGGAAGGTGTAAAGTGTGTTTGCTTTGGCAGCACATATATTAAAATAGCAATATATAAGTCATGGCAAATTATCCATAGTAAAGATAATATATTAGGGGGTCAGGGACTGAACAACGGTAGCATAGTGGTTGTGTGCAAGACTGCGGCCCACAGGGTTGACGGTTCAAATCCAGCAGCTGCTCTCCAGGAGCCAGGCTGGGTCTCCTACTCCCACCAGGGGGCAGTGATGCCCACAAAAAAAAGGGCTCAGGGGAAGCATGGGGAAGGGAGGTATTTAGAGGAGCTGATGTCAAGCAGTTCAGAAGAAAGAAAATGTATTGAAAACATGGTGAGAAAAATTGTACATTGTGCTTGATCTAATGGAACTATGAAATGTAATTATATATGTCAGGGCTTCTAATGAAATGTTAAAAACAAAACAAATAAATTAAAGGAAAAGAAGAGTACCTATTAAAGTTACTTAAATTTGTGATTAATTGCTTCCCAATCCTACTGAGCTAGCTTTATTTTAATTTCCACTTGTTTGAATCATGTAAAAAGAAGTCAAGGAATAAGTGAGTAAATGAAACATAATATTAGAAAAGTTATTTGTAAAAATGAAATTCTGTGGTGATTGGAGATGTGACAATAAAGGAATACTGTAGGGAATGAATTTGATACAGAATTAAGGATCATTTCTTTTTCTTTCAATAAATAAGTTTTCAGTTTAAATGCAGAAATGATGAAAATAAATCCACTAAGAAAGATAAAAGGAAATATTTAGATGTCAAATTACAAAAGTGTTAGCTTTCTAAAAATCAAGCTGTAAGAAAATTTAGAGAGCAACAAGGTCCATAAATATGGAATGAGAAGATGTGATTTTTCCTATTTGTTTATTTACTTGCTTTTACTTCAACCAAGAATTTGACTGAAAACTATTTAGATGCACTGTGGAATTCAGGAAGGGAGAGCTTAGCTACACAATTTGAATAATATAAGGTATGCCATGAATTGTAGATGTAGAAATTATTGAACTAGTATATATTATTCTGTACATGTTTTCCACCATAATAACAAAATTGAACATATTATTTAAAAAAATCAATGGCCAAAAATATTCTAAGAGAAGTAATTATTGTAAATTTGGTCCCATAGAGATAGCACTTAAAAGAATAAGGAAAATATTTTGGGCACCAATGTAAATTATACTTTAAAAGACATGACTTTAGAGGATTTTCAGTTTAGGATTATCTGAGAACAAGATTTCCAGGAGTGCATTCAAACACCTTGACTTTAAAAATCTGAATTTGAAAAGAGAATTTGAAATTTTGTCCTGAATTGCATCTCACTTCATCAGAATTCCCGTGTAGAATCTTCAATCAGTATGCTCAGTGATGTTAGCGTCTGACGCTTCTCTTCTCATAGTAAAGCAAGCAGTTGCCACTGGAGTTTATTAGCCAACCTTGCCATTTTCTTCTGCTATTCCAATCTTTCCTACTTCCTCTGTTGTCCCAGGTGCATAGGGAAAAAAGTTTCCTACGTTGCATAGTAGACAGTATAGAACTAATTAGACAAATCATGAGTTAAGTACAATAGTAGCATAATAAAAATTCAGAATTGATATTATGAGGGAGACATGTAAGACCTTATGAAATAACAGAAATTTACTCAAATCAGTTTACTCTTTAAGACTTCTTAAACAGATTGTGGTAGATATGTAGTCATTTGTCAAGTTGAGGATTAAGAATGTAGGGATGGAGTCTAGTCTGTCAGTCAGATCACAGTCACTGAGGCTTCTGTGTGAGCATGGCCATCTCATGAGAATTCAGGGAAATCTGGTACTTCCTTCCTGGAGGCAGGAGACACTATATCCCTCACTTCTCTCCCTTGGAGAATCGCTGGGAGACTCTCTGACAAGGCTGACTTCTCTGGAAGATATTGCAGATGACAAGACACAAGGATCTACCCTAGTGCACTGAGCCAGACAACACACGTAAGTACAACCAGAGCTCCGAAGTCAGTGAAGCCACAGAGAGACCCCTGCCAGCGCGGAGATGCTTGCAGCATCACTGGATCCAAAGACTTTCTACCAAGGACTTGTGGATCATCCTGCATTTGGTTTCATTGCATATGTTTTGTGAATCTGAAGAGGATTTTATGGTTTGTTATCAGACATATAGGCTATCGAACTTATGACCTTGAATAGGAATGGGTTGGGGTGTTTTCCTCAAGTTTCAATTCCTCTTGTATATAAATCTCTCCTTTGTTTACATGAGTGTCTTCATGAATTTGTGTTTCTAGTCTAACGACACTAACAAACGTAAAAATTAAATCAGGCATTGATGTACGAAAACCAGCTTTTGGGACAAAATAAAACAGATGAATGTTAATCAAATGACTAAAAATGAACCAGAGCAGTTACAGTGCAAAAAAAAAAAAAAAAAAAGGAAAGCATGACATGAGATGAACTAGAAGTATTTAAAATTCTCTCTCTACACTAACAAAGACTCATTTTACATAAGATTCTGAAGAAATAATGTCAGTGTCTACCAGGAGTGGTTTGACTATCATTTGTAAGTAAGAGATAAACGGTGACAAAGCAAGATGAGTAGGTAAAGAAAGAATAGCTTAACTATGATTATAGTGTTCTACACAAATGATTGTGGCTTTGGTCAAGAAGAGTAGCAGCCAAAAATGGAGTGAATCTAACAGATTTGAGAGATATTTAAGAAAGGCTTGCAATCAATGACAACATCTAACCTCTTCTGACTTCCCTATCCCAATGAGACAAGAATCAGATATATATGTCCACACTCCAACCTTCATGATTTACTCAGACACCAATCATTCCTACCTCATCTATGCTGGCTTCAATAATCCCTGGCAATGGCCACACAGACATCACAGCAAAGATTCACAATTAAGGATGTTTGTTAGGGAAGTCAGGCTGAAGCTGAGATAAATTAAAGCAAGTCCACTGGAGGCAAAATATAATCTTGAGTCTATGCCATCTGAATTTGGGGAATATCTCATGAACAAAGATGCTGCATTGAACACTAGTGACAGAACCACGGAGGACATCAAGAACATCATCCATGAAGTTAGTAGGAGATCATCAAAAAGAGAAGAAAGAAAATATCTAACTGAATGCAAGAACAGACTCTGAAACTTGTTTTTTGTTGTTGAATGGCAAAGGTGCAAAGAAGAATCAATGAAGGCAGAGAGCTGAGCAGAAAATTCCAAAGGAAAACTGGAGAAGGCACAGTAAAATATATAATGAAATATGCAGATACCTAGAATTAGACAACCAAAAAGGAAGAGCATGCTCAGCATATCTTAAAATGAAAGAAAAAAACTCAAGAAAATATTGAAATCTCAAGTTGCAGTACTGAAACATCATATGGACAAAACACTGGATGATGTAAGAAGCATCAAAAGAAGATGGAAAGACTACACAGAATACCCAAAATGTTGACACTTTTTAATTTCAGGGGGGAGTATATGAACAAGAATCAAGGGTGCTGAGGGAAATAGTTCAAGCTGTACTGAAAACATTATTCAAAGACCAGTCTGTGGGAATTGATGGAAAACCAATTAAAATGTTGAAACAAGCTGATGAAACTTTGGAAACACTCAACTGACTGGAAGAGATCCATATTTGTACTCATTCCAAAGAAAGATCACCCAACAGAAAGTCAAATTACAGAATAATACCATTAATAACACACACAAGTAAAATTTTGCTGAAGATCAGCCAACAACAGTTGAAGTAGTACATTGCCATGGAGAGGCCAGAGGTCAGGTTGGATTCAGAAGAGGCGATGAGTAGAGATTATCCTTGTTGATGTCAGATATTTCTTGGCTCACAGTAGAGAATATCAGAATGATGTGTTCTTGTAAGGCACATGAATTACTGTAAGGCACACAACTTTGGGGGTCAAAACAGACTATGGATAGTTTTGTGAAGAATGAGAATTCCACAACACCACATTGTGGAATCTGTACATGGGTTAAAGAGGCAGTTATGGTAGCAAAACCAAGGAATGCTCTATGATTTAAAATCAGGTAAGGTGTACATCAGGGTTGTATAATCAGAGGAGTTAGATTATGTGAAAAACAAAATATATCCAATTTAGAAGAAGGCGTTTTAACAACCTTCAATATGCAGAAAACAGATCATTGCTTGCTGAAAGTGAGTAGGACTTGAAGCACTTACTGATAAAGATCAGTATGAAGATCCAAATCCTCACAACTGCACCACTAGGTAACAAATGGAGCAAAGATTGACGTTGACACAAATTTTGTATTGGTTGGGTCCATAATCAGTGCTCATGAAAGCAGCAATCGAATGATCATAAAACAAGTAGCACTGGATAAAGCAACTGCAAAAGACTTATTTGGGGTTTTTGAGAAGCAGGGAGGCTACTTTAAGGACTAATGTGCTCCTTATTCCAAGTCTCAGTATTTTCCCTTGTCTTACATGCATGTGACAGTTGGACATTGAATAAGGAAAATTGAAGAAGATTAAATGCATTTTAATCATGCTGCTGCTTAAGCACGTTGAAAATACAAACAAATTTGTCTTCAAAAAACTATCACTTGAATGAATGCTCCTTCAGGGCAAAAATG
The DNA here is from genome assembly GCA_004026705.1 of Nesogale talazaci. NCBI lineage: Eukaryota > Metazoa > Chordata > Mammalia > Afrosoricida > Tenrecidae > Nesogale > Nesogale talazaci. Next base: position 77,685 of record PVJH01004885.1, on the reverse strand, counting down.
GTGAGATTCTATCTCCTGTCCTTTGGGTATGTTGTCAGGAAATACCTTTCTCTGGGGATGGACCTAATACTTGGTAAAGCACATGGGAAATGAAAAAGCGAAAGGCTCTGAACTACATAGATTGACACAGTGGCTGCAACAATGGGCTCAAGCCTAGAAACCCTCGTGAGGAAGTGACAGAACCTCGTGATTTTTTGTTCCATGATCCATGGGTTTGTTATGGGTTGCAGCCAACATAATGGCAACTAAAAACAACATTAGGGAAATCAACAGGTTACCACAAGTTAGGTTAAACAGGCAGTAAGGATACAGTCACTGGTCTTCTCAGGTGGCAGTCAAGTCTCTTTCGTTGGTTCTCAGCCTCTTAGCCACATGATCCCTTGGTGAAGTCTTCCATAGATCGTATGTTCTGTCCTACAGTTCCATAATTTTTGGCCAGAGTAGAAGTCACCCTACGGTGTTAGTGCTGCTCCTCTTTGTCTGCAGGTCAAAGTTTCTGAAGCACCAGCTTTAGGAACCCTCTGTAATTTCTGTGTTAGTCCAGGTAGACGAGAGAAACAAATTAGTAAAAATGCATTTGTATACAAGGGAGAGGTTTATATATAAGAGGAATGGAACTTTGATAAAGCATTCGAAACCAATCCAGTCCAAGTCCACAAGTCTGACATTAGCCCATATGTTTGATACCAGTCTATAAAGTCTTCTTCTGATTCATGAGGCACGTGCAATGATGCCAGGATAATCACCAGCCAATAGGTGCAGAGTCTTTTGTATCTAGTGGTGATAGAAGCATCTCAGTGCTTCAGAGGCTTCTCTGTGACTTCTCAAGCATCTTAGTACTGGCAAGAGTCTCTCTTTGGCGTTTCCGGCTTCAGAGGTCTGGTTCCATCAGGTAAAACCCATGTGGCTTTCCCTCTGGGATGTTTCACAGGGAGAACGCCTTGTGTCTTGTCAGTAGAGTGGCTTCTAGAGACTGAGCCATAAGTCTCTCTCACCTCCAAGGGGGAGTACAGCCAGATTTCCCAGAAGTCTCAAGACAAAACACAGAGGTCTCATTGGCTACCCTCAGATTGACAGGTTATATTCCATCCCTACACTCCCAGTCATGAAATTGACTCCACAGTACATGACTGCCACAAATTCAGTCAAACATCTTAAACCAATAGATTACAGGGTTCTGCATATAACTTCCTCCCTGGGGTATGGACAACAGGGAAGTGGGTTAAGGGAGACATCAGACAGTGTAAGAAATGACAAAATAATAATAATTTATAGATTATCAAGGGTTCATAAGGGAGGGAAAAGCACTGGGGGTGAGGTGTAAAATGAGGAGCTGATACCAAGGGCTTGAGTAGGAAGCGAATGTTTTGAGAATGATGAGGGCAACAAATGTACAAATATGCTTCGCATACAATGGATGGCTGGATGGGTTGTGATAAGAGTTCATGAGTCCTCAATAAAATGATTTTAAAAAGATCTTTAGTCTGCTCTTCCAAGTCCTTTTGGTGTCTCTCTTCTCTACTCTGCTTCAAGGTAACTCATCATTTTAGCCTGGGGTGAGGGAGTAGAAGGGTGGTGGTGGGCAACAGAGGGGTATGTGGTATCCAAAATTGGTCAATCCACTGTATCAGTGTTCAAATATGCTGTTTGTATAAGTCCACCTAATCAGTGTTTCAGAGACTTGAGTAGAATAGCTATATTAAGAAATTTCAGTCATCACAGACTTTCTATTGAAGTCAAAAGAGAAAAAAAGAAAAAGAAGAAATTAGAGTTCCTGGGGGAAAAAGAGCAGACAAGTTAGGACAGAAATATCACTTCTGTAAAGGAAGAAGGAAATGCAGTACATCACTTTGAAATTTGAAGGCAAAAAAAAAAAGATGGGTGACTAGGTTAGGTTTTTTGTTAAGAACTATTCACTTTGCAAAGTGAATATATTTTCTTTTCTGGAACCTCTTATTTTATTATTTTTGAAATAGGAGAGGTTTTGCAAACATTCTTCTGTGTACCTTTAGGGCAAAGCAGGGCATGTCCTCCACAAAGGCTTGGAGGGTAGTGTGTGACCTACTGAAACTATGGCAGCATTTTTAAAGCACTTAAATGATCGCTATAGGGCTCCTACTCAAATGCTGACCTGAAACTGCTTGGGCTTTTGAACTGCAACTTGATTGTATCCTTCAATGGAATAGTTCAAGGATTATATTTTAGAAAGGAAACTGAACACATATTTGAAAAGGGTTAGTTCACAAGGGGGACAGAGTTTTTGATAGGAGAAATATAAATAACACAACTAGTAACCAATAAGGCATTAACAATTACACATCTAAAATTTGAGGAGATGTTCAGAACCAAGTCTACAGAGAATTTTAAATCTAAGTACTGTAAGCTTGTCCATTTTGGTAGTTGAAGTTGACCATGTTATGAGAAAGAAACAAAGCCCAACAAAATAGAGAAAAGTATAAACAGCTGGGCTTCTAATGAAACGTATATACCATTCTCTTACATTTCTGCTAAATCTTAAATTCTTTTTCTAATTAATTTTTATTTTTATATGAGAAATATTTAATTAAAGACTGACTATTCATTAAATATTTCTGTTGTTCACACTATGAAATTTCAAGGCATTTTTTAGGGTATTAAGTCATTAAATTATAATATAATGATGATGATATTGACATTTCTGTATTTCCTGCTTAATCTCATAAAACAACTATGGATATTATTCTGAGAGTTGTGAAGAGATGTCAAGAAAAGTAAAATAAGATGTTTAAGTGCACAGTTAATGTTCTGTGAGCTCTCTGTATCTATCTGCAGACTCAAAACCAAATCCAAAGCCATAGATCCAATTATGACTTATAGGGAACCTACCGAGAAAGTGTTTCTAAAACTATACATCGTTATGGGTACAGAAAGTGGTTGGTGGGTTTGATCTTCTGATCAACAGCTCACATTTAACTCATAGCACCACCAGGGCTCCTTATATACACCACCGCACCCCATCCCCAAAACATATGCAGAAATGTTGTGTTGAAAGGTGCCATAAAGTAGATTCAGGCTCATAGCAGCACTTTGCACAACATTAAATAATGTCTGCTACTGAGGCATCCTCACAGTAATTAAGTACAAGCCTGTTGCTGCAGGTAATGTGTCATTCATTTGTTAAGAATCTCCTTCTTCTTTCTGAGCTTCCTGTACCAAGCACAATGTCCTTGACAAGAACCAGTCTCTCCTGATAACATGTTCAAAATATGTGAAACATTTATGCTATCTGTGTTAGTCTGAGTGGACTAGAGAAACAAATCCAGAGACACTCATGTGTGTGAGAGAGTTTTATATTAAAGAGTAATTGTATATTAAGAAAATATCCCAGCCTGGCCCAGAGAAGTTGATGTGTCTGATATTAGCCCTATGTTCAATACCAATCTACATATTACTCTTCAGACTCACGCTGCACATACAATGAGACCAAATGCTGACCAGGGGGTGGAAAGTCTTTTCGATCCCATGTGGCTCCTCCAGCTCCAGGGCTCTGGCTCCTAGCTCCAGGGGGCTTGTCAGCAAGAATGTGAAGCAGAGAATGTGTGTCTCCCTCTTCCAGGGAGGAAAATAGGAGTTCCTAGAATCCTCAGGAGAGGACCATACCCACATAGCAGTCTCATTGGCTATAACTTAATTGACAGGCTAGATTTCACCCCTTCACTCAAGTTGACAGGTGATTAAATAGTGGCAACACTATCCTTGCTTCTAAGTGTGAGAACAGGGCCGGCACACAGAGAAGTGAGGGAGATGGAGTCACCAACACAGGCTCTGGAAACCATGCTCCAGGCACAGATCTAACTTTAATACTGCTTTCACGAGGCTTATATAGGTTTCACTGACCAATCAGATCATATGTCCTTCTTTCCAACCATGTCCTTATATGGTCATGGGTTTGCAGCATGAAAAATGATTGGCCCACACTGTGAGCTATGTAGATAAGGTTTTGCTGGCCGAGTTATGTAAATAAGGTGTACCTAGCTTAGCCAGCCATCCTATGATACTAGAGGATTTTACTGTCCAATCGTTACAGGCTGTTACTATGGGAAAGTTGGGCCAATTCTGATAGGCTGTGTTTCAGAGACTGTTAGGCCAGGTGGCCTAGGGTCTTATTGCAAGCACGAGTTCCAGCTACCTAAGAATGCAGATACCCAGTGGCTTCAAGACTGTTCCAGGAGACTCAGCAGCATCCTGCACTTTCTATGCCTCTTTCCCAGATCCACAGGTCCTGCCAAAAATGCCCCCAGGTCTAAGAACTAAGAGACTTGTTTGTGTTTCTGGCAGTTCATGCCGTTGTTATTAGGTGTCGTTGGCCTGGTTCTGACTCATACAGATCCTATGTACAACAGACAAAACACTGTTGGGACCTGCAATAGTCTCACTATTGTTGCTATATTTGAACTCAATATTGTCATCAATGTGTCAATCCATATCCTGGAGGCTCTTCCCCTTCTTTGCCCTCCCGCCGCTCCCCCCAACCCACTGTTTGACCAAGCACTATGTTCTCCTTTGAAACCTGTTCTCTGCTGAGAACATGCCCAAAATATATGAGACCAAGTCTCTCCATCCTTGTTTCTAAGAGGCTTTCCAGCAGTACATCTTCCAAGAAGTTGGTTCTTTGGACAGTCCCTGATATGTCAATGTTCTTCAGCAACACCACAATTCCAAAGCCTAGATTCTTCTTCAGTCCTCCGAATTCTCTGTCTAACTTTCACATGCTTGTGGGATTCCTGAGAGTCAGAGGGCTTGAGCCAGGTGCACCTTAGTCCTCTAAGTAATGTCCTTGATTTTCAGCATTTTAAAGGCTTCTTGTGCAGCAGACGCACTCAAAGCAACGAGTCTCTTGATCACTTCACTGTTGCTTCCATGAGGATTACTTGTGGCTCCAAGCACAATTAAAGGCTTGACAGCTTCAATATTTTCTCTGCTCTTCAGGATGAGAACTAATGGTCCCTTTGTTAGCATTCGGGGTCTTCTTCACATGAGCATGAGGAGCCCTGATGGTTTAAAGGTTTCTTACGGGGCTGTGCTTTGAAATCACCAACTGCTCCTAGAGAGAGAGATGACTTTTTCTACCTTTGTAAACACACTTTGGATACACACAGAGGCAGTTCTACCCCATTGAATGGGGTCACCCCAAGTGAGAATTGACACCAGGAAAGTGAGTTTTTGTTTTACATTAATACATACTCCCCCCCACACACATACACAGAAGTAACGCCCCTCAAAAAAACTCGGAACTTTAAAAAATCTATCTATTTACATTTTTTTACAAAACAACCTTATTATATATATCATATATGTGTGTATACATATGTGTATATATACATATATATGCGAATCAATCTTTCAGTTGATTATAGTTTCAGTTTAGGCTAGATTAAAAAGTATGTCACAGAATGCAGTTTACTCCTCACAACATTTGAAACATGGGAGAAATAAAAAGAAGAGGAAAAGGAGAAAAATAAAAAGAGGAGGAGGAAGCAGAAGAGATTAAGTAAGAATAAAAAGACAAGAGAGGAATAATAAAGACATGGACACTGGATAAAATCCCAGTGATACCTGCTTCAGCCCCTTGCAACCACCACCCTTCCATATGACTAGTGATGGAGTTTAGAAATAGTGGAGATTCAAATCCATGCTGAAGCCCTTTGCAGTAAAGGCCTGGTTATCTTTTTCCGACGGTGAGCCATTAAAAACTCTGCAGCATCAACTCCATGGTGGTTTTTTTTTTTTTCAATTACTAGAGCACTGCCTCCTATTCTTCCACCTCCTTTTAATATCCTTAACAACCTCGCCCTCCTTCTACTAGTAAAAAATTAAGGTTTTTTGCTTTCATTTTATTGAAGTGCTGAGAAAGTCTGCAGTTTATTTCATCCTAACTAGTTTTACTGCTTCCAGGCGTATCTCTCCATGTGGAACTCTTATTTGTTAGCACTCAGAATGATATTTTTAATACACGAATTAAGTTATATCACCCCTTCCCAAGCACTTTTTTATTCCACTAAGGATATTCCATATCTCTCCCCCAAATTAAAAAAATCATATATCTTCCTCCTCCAGAAAACCAATAGCCTAATCTCTTATATCTTTACAGACTCCCACTTTATCCTAAATAATCTGTCCTCTTTATCCTCTTGAACACATGAATTTATTTCCATGCCAGAGCCTTGAAAACAAAAATTCCCATTTCCGTCAAGTTGGTTCTGACTCATACTCACTCAGTAGAACAGAGTCGAAGTGTTCTTTCAGATTTCAGAGGCTGCATATTTTTACAGGAGAAAACACTCTATCTTTCTCCTCTGGAGCAGCTTGTGGGCCGAGACTACTGACCTTGATGTTAGCAGCCCAATGGCTGCATATATATATAATTATATAATATATAATTATATTATATTTTATATTATATTAAATAATAATATATGATATATGACATTATATAATTATATAATATAATATTGTATTATATTATATTATATTATTATAATATAATTATATAATTATAATTATATATATTATATATATAGTTGTTTTGTAAAAAATGTAAACAGATAGATATCATGGCCACCAAGGTGCCTTCAAGTCTTTAACTTCAGTACTGTTAACATTTACCTAAAACACTGTGCACTTGTTTTCCCTATTGCAGGGTCTCGAGGTTTACTTCTTTATTGACATCTTTCCTGAAACTGATTTAAAAATAACCCCACCCTCTTTTGATCTTCTTTGTAGTACCTATTAGCAAAACATTTAGTGAATCTTAGTACATCTCTCACCTTTTTTTCTGTTAGAATTTAGAACAATACCTGGCACTCTAGAAGTATCTTAAATATTTTTCAAGTGAACATGCAAATAAATCAATCTCTTAAAAATGATGGGGCAGCAATTATCTCATTGCAAGGCTAGGAATGAAAGAGACGCTGCAAACATCATCACTGAAGTCAAACTAGTTGCTCTGGAGTGGATCCGGACTCGTACGGGACTCAAGTGGTGTTCTCTAGAATATTCCATGGCTCTTTTTTCAGAACTAGATCTTCAGGCCTTTCTTCCGAGGCCTCTGGTGGTTACGATGTCTAATATTTCTGACAACAGCACAACACACCAACCATTTTTCACAAAGTTTCCCAACTGATATAAAACAAAAACAAACAAAAAAATCCTACTGACATCCAGCCTGTTCCAATTCCCAGCAAACCTGTATGAGACAAAGTAAAGATCACAGACAACTGATTTCTCCTCGCCAGTGGTCATTTTTAACTGACTCACTTAGTGAGAAAGCAAGCAGCTCAGATTAGATTAAAATGCATTGCTTAGATTGCCATGTGATGTCTTCTGGTTTTCTCTGCTTTATAGTTACAAAGTTTATCATGACCCAAACAGCCATTTTATAATTATTTTTCCTGGTCCAAATTTAACTGTAGCAATACTACTGCTTCCCCTTAGTAAAACAAAAATCTCTACTCTCAATTGACTGGTCAGCAAGTCATTATCATAGCCTTATCTGCACAGGAATTGCTTAACGAAATAAGAGAGATTACAAGGAAATGCCTCCCTCTATAATTGACCTCATCCGGCACAATGGTTACTTTTAGAAACTCATTTGGTCAAGAAAAAACAAACCTCTTGGGTCTCTATTGATTTCAGATCAACCTATTGGAATCAAGTCTTCCTCCCTAACCCCCTACTGAATTTTGGCATATCAACTTCTGACAGAAGTTAGAGGTTATTGAATAATATGGAGAAAGTAATAGGACAGAGAGATCATAAAATGTTCAAAGCTGGGGAGAGGTCTGAAAAAAGGTCACGGAAACTGATGTGAAATTCCACAGCTGGGTCTTCTTTGTTCCACTTTCCACAGTGTTGAAAATTGAACTTGGCAGTGTGGAGCCTTTTACCTTCTGAAAAACCATGGCTTGGGTCAATTCTTGATTTTATATATATGTTTGTCTATATATATATGTGTGTGTGTGTGTGTGTGTGTGTGTATGGAAATGCCTTCAATATCATGCAATTCAAGTCGAAAAACTGTTTCGATGCCAAAAAAATTGCTTTGAAGGAAAAAAAAACCCTGTGTTCCAAATAGCTGCAATTTAACTGTGCATTCAGTGCTCAGAAACTGCAAGTAAATTGTGGATCTCTCTGTTTTACTTTAAGTGTCATTATTTTGCCCAATTTTATGCACATTCACTGCTACTTTAACAGTCTGTACAATTCCTGTTCATGGATTAATGAGAGCTTTTCCTTTTTGCCCAAGAGAATGTTATGTGGCTTTTTAAAGTTGTGTTTAAAAGCAAAAGAAAATGACAACATCTTTCAAATGAATAGTATGAACCACATCATTCACCATTTTAACTTCAAAACTGACACCTGATTGGATCTGATTTCCGCCTAACAGCTATATAGTTACTTCTAGATGGTGAAGTTGTTAGGAGACAAAAGGTGTGACATTAATTATATACATTGTTTATACCTTTTTTAAAGTACCCCCACCATCCCCCGCCCTCCTCTGGAGTCAAGAGGAAAATGAAATGTGAAATGCAGACTGCATTGAGAGGGTTTTTTCAGTTATGCTTGCTATCTTTTGCCTAAAAGTATTCCATATTCAACCCTCTTCATTTTCATGTAGATTGCCATGTATTTTATGAGTCAGATTAAAATAAGAATGCTTTTTGAAACCTTACAGCTGCCAGTCTGCTTCACAAAATCACAAGAGAAGAGGGGGAAACTGCTGCCTTGTTAAGTATGGAAATATCAGGTGACTGAGAGCCAGAGTGATATCATTTTCTAGCCACAAAAGGTGGATAGTTTCTTGGGAGGAGGAGGAAGGTTTACACTGCTTTTCTCAGTTTCCTTGCTTTTATCCTGCTGATGCTCATTTTTAGAAAGAACGTATCTTTTCCTCAATAACCTGCATGTTACTTTCATAATGTGGTGTCAATTTGAGAATTCCGAGTGAAGAGGTGGAGTCTAGCCCATCAATTAGGGTGCAGCTTGATGACATCACTTGGAGAGGCTAGGGAAATAGCGCCCTGGAGGCGGGACACATGCTTACTCCCTTTGAGTCATTTCTGACAGGAAGCCACATGAAGTTACCTTTATGCAGCCAAACCTCTGGGAGCTGGAGGAATCATATGGAAACCCCTGCCAACACTGAGAGGCTTAGAACACCACTGGATCCACAAGACTTCTCACCCACTGGCCTGTGAGGTCTCTGCATTTGGCATCATTGGATATGTTTCATGAGTTTGAAGAAGGCTTTACAGATTGGTATCAGACATAGGGGCTAATATCAGACTTATGGACTCGATCTGGACTAGGCTGGGATATTTCTCAATATTCAATTGTTCTTATAGATAAGTCTCTTTCTTATACACATGAGTATCTCTGGATGTATTTCTCTAGTCTACCTAGACTAACACAAACAATTTCAAGTAAAACACAGTAATATGACTTTTGAATGTGAATATCCATATATTTTTAACCAAACTGCTGTTCATCAACTGTGTACTATTAGGTAGTCAAGTCCTTTGAACTCAGTTCCTTCATCAATAAAATAATATTGATATCAAGTTAAATTAAATTAATAAATACCTAGAGGAAATGTATGCTGTTATGTGACATTGATTCAGCTTTCAGTCAGAGTTGTTTTCTGTACAATCAAGTGAAACACTGTGCAGTCCTGCACAATCCTCACCCTCTGAATTTTTTCTGAACCCATGACACAGTTCCGGTGTCAATCCATCTCATTGAAGGATGTGATGTCTATTGTGATGTCTTTATTTTACCAAGCATGATGACCCTAGGAAACAAACTATAAGCTTTAGTAACTGTTATTTGTAAATATTATTTATCCAAGATTCACAAATGTTTATCTCAAATGATGCCAATGTACTAAAGTGGATCACCATTTTTAGTCTTTCATTTTCCTTTCGTAGGAGTTTGTCCTTCTTCCAAATGATTTCTTTTGTATCACTACTGAGCAAAGTCTAGCCCCCGAGTTGTATTACCAAACAAGCCAGGTAAGCAGGGGCTTGCTTACTTATTTGTAATGAGAAGTTTCATATGCTTACTGCATACTCTGGATATTTGAAAAAAGGCTTTAACTCTATAAGGAAGTCCCTAGAAGTAGCTATCTAATGTGGAGAAAATAATGTGAAATTGTTTACTACGGTTTAGTAAGCAAATGCAAGTAAATGTATATTTACCTTGCTTGTTGGGTAATCTGCTCCTGTCTGTCCCTATATCATCTTTGTTTCTATGGGAGCAAAAGAAATAGAGAGACGAGAGAGAGAGAGAGAGAGAGAGAGAGAGAGAGAGAGAGAGAGAGAGGAAGCATACACTCTATAAAGAAATATCTTCATACTTTTCTGAATATGTAATATTTCCCAAGTAGATCTTTCAAAAACATTTTTGACGGTTAAAATGGCTCACCATTCACTTGGCAATATGTGATACTGTGTTAGTCTTTGTGTTGCTGTGGTGCTGGCAGTTATGCCAGTAGTGATTGAAAAACCAACAGGATCAACAATAGTGAATAAGATTCAATGACACAGCTAGATTGAGCATGATGAAGTAATAGAATTTCCACTTTTGAGGGATTAAGCACTGAAATCTATTTAATAGCAGCAAAACCCTGTCAAATGTAGTTCCAGAAGATAGAACCCTCAGTTGGAAGGCACTAAAATCCAACTGAGGAAGAGCTGCCTCCTCAAAATAGAGTCAACCTAAATGATACAGATGAACAGTGGGGGACTTTCATTTTCTGATTCAGCATAACTTCAAATGAAAAGAAAAACTTCACATGCTTTAAGAATCACGAAATGGAGAGTATGAAGGAGCTTGAATCCATAAATATTAGAAGTTGTCTGAAATTAAATAGAATGCATAAAATTGATACAGTAGATGAGCATTAGCCCTTTTCAGACAGATAATCAAAATTGGAAAGCATTAATTCAAGAGTAACAGGGACACCTTCCTCATCAGAAAGAGCATTTTGGGATCTATCTTGTAGCCTAATGCTATCTGTGAAAGAAACAAGAAAGTCAAGTTAATAAAAGTTTTATTCACATGGATGCACTGCAATAAGCAATTGGGACCTTCTCTGGCTTCCTTCTTGACCCACTCTGACACCAGCTGTTCCTCCCGTGACACTCCTATAGTGACTTTTATTGATAATTTAGTGATAATTCACTGCAAGAACCACACTGACAGAGTCCACTGATGATACCCACAATAAGGGGGCTGGTTTAGGGAGGCTTTCTTCTCTTGTAAAGATGGACCATCTCAGAAACCCTGTCTGGAGAATTCCTGTCTGCCCTTGGATGTTTCTATGAATCAGAATTAACTAGATGGCATCATTTTTTTAATTAGGGAAGTTAATAAATTATGACATGTATAGATCAGTAAACAATAATGATATAATCATTGATTGTTAACACCTCTCATCAACCGACAGCCAAATCTCTCTCCAGTTCTCATTCTTTCAGACCCAGAGTCTCCTGGTCTCCTTTCTTTGGACTAGGAAGGCTGCTTGTCAGTTCACTCCACAGTCCCATCATCTTAGCACATGCTGCTCCTCTTCCTTTGCCCCATAGCCACAGGGAGACAGTCTCTGGCTGTCTCTGGACTCTGTTCAACTAGAGATATGGAACATGCTCTTCTGATGTTCATCAAAATTTCTCTCTGTCTGAGATTGCTCTTCAACACAGAATGTATATGGAATGGTTTTTACAAAGGTGTGATTTTTGTCTTGTGGTGAACCATATCCTCAAGGAAAATGAAGGATGATGTCTTAAATCATGCCCTTAGGTTAAATAGAGTCTAAAAATATCCTCAAAAACAAAAAAGTTATGACTCAGTTCGCAAACCCCCCTGAATCTGGTACCTGATTATAACAGAAGACATCCTCCAGAATGTGCTTACTTCGACAGGCACAGAATCAAGTGTGGGGAACAGAACAGGGAAGATGGTGAATGGCAGGCTGGGTTTTTGTGGAGAGAACCTTTATGTTCATGCATTGGGGATGTGCCAACCCTCTCACATTATCCTAAGTAAAAATTCTCCACCATGATATCCCCCATAATATTGCCAATTTTAAGGTACTGTTTTCAAGGACATTGCAGCTACTATATACACTTGTAGGTCAACTGCTTAAAGGATAGCTGTCTGAAGGTTGTCTACCATCAAAAGTCATCATACCCCAATGTTTGTCCCACCCTAAGTAGAGCCCACTCATTTATGATATGGTCATAGATTGTTCCCCTGGAGAAGAGTTCAGACACCAAAGGTCAAGCAAGCTCAGAGACAATGAAGTTTAGGCTGCCATCCTGACTCTAGTGTTCCCCCATCTTGTTATATATGTGCCCTCCCCTCTAGTGCCTCTCCTTCCTAATGAATGTGTGCCCTTGGCTCCTGCCCCTCCTGGGCATGCTGCTAATAAAGCCCCTTTCTGTTATATATGTGCTTATCATGACCTGCATGCCAGAGATTATATAAACTCATGAGAATACAATAAGCTTTCTCAGCTCAGACCTGGTTCAGATGCATTCTGTTTTGAGGAGGCTGGTCTCCCACAATCCAGAATTATAATATACCACATAAGGTTTTTATGGTTAGGAAGGTCATGCTGATTGAATACATCTCACACACCAACTACTAAATAGAGTGATGAAGAAATTAAAATTCCCTGTTTTCAATCTGATATTGATCAAACATACCCTCAAAGTGCATTTATAATTATTGGCAAGTGAAATACAAAAATTGAAAGCAAAGAGAAAGAAAAAGTAGTTTGGAAATATGGCCTTGGTGATAAAATAAATCTGAAGATAACACAAAGAATTTTGAGGCACTAAGGACATCTTTACAAATGCATTTTTCATGATTATACATGGTGGCTGCACATATATGTTGGTACTGTTAGGGGTCATCACATTAGCTCTGACCCATAGTGACCACATGAATGAAACACTGCATGATTGAACCTGCTTCAACCTCACCATTTCTCCTATGCCAAGCCCATTGACCAGCCACTGTGCCATTCCATCTCATTGAAGGCCTTTCTCTTTATCACTGCCCCTCTACTTTACCAGACATGATATCCTTCTCTAAGGAATGGTCTCTTCTACCAACATGTCTAAAGTGTGTTAGACAAAATCTTGCCATCCTTGCCAGAGGCGAATCTGGCCTTATTTCTTCCAATACAGATCTGTTTGTCCTTTTAGCTGTGCCTGTCACTTTCAATATTCTTCTTCAGTAGCAAAATTTAAATGCTGGCAACATATATAGATTTTGCCAAATGGAAAACACAGGAAACAAATTGACTATGCCAGTGGAAGACACACTGGAGAAGCTTAATGGCATCAGTCATAACAAGGCTAAAACCAACCATCAGTTCCTCATATGTAAGTTCAAGAGCTGTGGCAGACATTTATTCATGTGTCAATTTCATGATTGGGTGTGTAGCAGTGGAGTCTAGTCTGTCACTCTGACGATAGCCAAAGAGACCTCTGTGTGGGCATGGCTTTCTCTGATAATTTTTGGAAATCTCATCGTATTTCCCACTGGAAGTGAGAGACTATAGACTAAGTTCCTTGGAAACACTCTACTGACAAGATAAGATGGCAGCATAGAACCTGAGTCCTAGGCACTGAAGGAGCCAGAAGAAAAGTCACATGGACTTACTCTGATGGAGTCAGATCTCTGAAGCCAGAAAAGCCACAAAGAGACCCCTGCCAGCACTGAGATGCTTCTACTTCCAATGGATACTGCTGATGTATTCTGAGCCCTGGAAACAAGGATCCATGGGGAAACCCCTGCCAGCTCCAAGATGCTTCTATAGCTGCTAGATACACAAGACTCCATACCCACTGGCCTGTGATTGTCCTGGTGTCATTGCATGTGCTTCATGAGTCAGAAGGAGACTTTATAGATTGATATCAAACATATGGACTACTATCAGACTTATGACCTTGGACTAGACTGGGTTGGGATGCTTTCTCAATGTTCCATTCCTCTTGTATATGGACCTTTCCCTTATGTCCATATGTTGTGTTTATGAATTTGTTTCTCTAGTCTACCTGGACTAACACAAGGGCCAAAACATAAACTTGGTATACTCAATAAACCAAACTCATTTCACATAGTGGATTCTACTCAGTCATCTATAGAATAGAATAAAGCTGCACTTGTGGATTTCTGAGACTGTTACTCTTCATGGAAGTAAAAATGCCTCATCTTTTTCTTTCTGAGCAGTTTTAACCTTCAGTTTGATCTTATGGTTAGCAAGCCAATGCATGACCCACAGTGCCACCCGGGCTTGCAACATTTGTTTAACTCTTGTGAATTTAAAACAACTGAGGCAACTGTGACACATTGCATATTAATAACAGAATCTCTGACAAGCAATGGTATGGCACTATGTAAGTCTGGATTGACTAGAGAAGCAAATTCAGATACACTTATGTGTGTGTGTGTGTGTGAGAGAGAGAGAGAGAGAGAGAGAGAGAGAGAGAGAGAAAGAGAGCTTTATATCAAGGAGTAGTCTTGCAGATCAAATGGCTATGGAAGCATTTCCAGGGACTGGGCTACCATCAGTATGGTTCCTTGTGGCTTGACATCAGGAATGTAAAGCATAGACAGTGAGTATCCCACCTCCATGGACTAAGATAGGAGTTCTCCTTGACTCCTCAGGAGAAGGCCATGTCCATTGACTAATGACCTGAATGACATGCTAGGCTCCACCTCTTCACTCAAGTTGACGGAGAATATATAACTGTCACAATCAATAAGAGCTTTGTACATAAAGCAAGCTGGAGGTCTTTAAAAATACTAGAAAGAAGAAAGAAACTGGGCTAAACCCTGGTGGCTTAGTGGTTGAGTGCGGGACTGCAGTCCACAGGGTTGGCAGTTCAAGTCCTGCGGCAGCTCTCCAAGAGCAAGGCTGGGCCTTCATTCCCACCAGAGGGCAGTGATGTCCCCCTAAAAAAAATCAAAAAAAGAAGAAAGGACCAAAGGGAATGTCAGAAGAGACTCTGAAACATCCTCTTGCATGTAGTATAGCTAAATCAATTGGAAGAAATAGTGAAGTAAAAGAGCTAAACAGAAACTTTCAAAGAAAAGCTCAAGAAGAAAAAGTATAGTTTTAAAATGAAATGTTCCAAGATCTGGAGTTAGAAAGCAAAAAGGATTAAAATTCTCAGCATATCTCCTGCTGAAAGAACCCTCAGCATATCTCATGAAGGAAAAATCAAGTCTCAGGTTGTGACACTGAAAGTCTCCAATGAGAAAAATATTGGATGATGTGGGACACTTTAAAAGATGATTGATGACTGGAAATATTATCCAGTCACCGTACCAAAAAGAACTGGTTGACTTTCAATCATTTTAAAAGAAAACATGTAATTATGGACTGATGGTATTGAAGTTAAGAAGTCCAACTACACTAAAGGTATCATCAGTAAAAAGGCCCCAGGAATTGACTGATTACAAATGGGAATGTTTTGAAATACTAATACAATACTAAATGGCATCCACTCCTCTTTGTCAATAAATGTGCAATGCAACTATCTTCCCATGCATTCAGAAGTGTGCTGGCTTTGCTTATTCAGAGAACCCGGCTTAATAAATGAGGCATCATATGGAATTTTTCTGGAAAATATAGTTGGCTTTCTTTGTTTGAGTCTTAGGAGGCTGGACGGCACAGGAATTATTACCCTAAAAAGTTGAGCTTTCAAATTCACCAGATACTCCCATGTGAAAAAGATACAAATCCCATCCTTGAAAACCCTATGAGGCAGTTAAATTCTGTCAAATATAGTCATTATGAGTAGTTCTCACCTCCACAGCTATGGTTATATC
This sequence comes from Nesogale talazaci, assembly GCA_004026705.1. Taxonomy (NCBI): domain Eukaryota; kingdom Metazoa; phylum Chordata; class Mammalia; order Afrosoricida; family Tenrecidae; genus Nesogale; species Nesogale talazaci. Next base: position 61,800 of record PVJH01004885.1, on the reverse strand, counting down.
ATTGATTTTTGCTTGTCTATTTGACCCTGAATTGGAAAACATCTTATTGCCGCCGAGTCAATTCTGACCCATTCTGACCGCATATACTGTTTCTGAGGGTATACACCTTTGTGGGATATTTTTTTTAATCCTCATCTTTCTCACACAGAACAGCTGTTGAGTTTTAACTATCTGCCTTTTGGTTAGCAATTCAACCAATGTCAACCCCCACAGTCAGCTTTCTTGAATGAGAAAGCCGGTAAGGAAGAGTTCAGTGAGGAGTCCTTGCCATGCCGTGACTGTTCTGGATTCCTTGAGTTAGGGTTTGGTGTCCAGGGCTGTTTTCTGCAAAGATTGTCAGTCACTGTTTTGTTTTCCTCTATGGCTGCCCTAGCGTCCATTTGTAGAGTCAGTAAGTCAGAATCAGGACGACCAGTCGAACACTAAATTAGCCCAACTTAAATAAACCTGTTGTAAGACTCTTCATATGGAGCATGATTTTCCCTTACCAGTTGCTCCTCTAAATTAGTGGTTCTTCAAGCGTGGTCTAGATGTCACCTTGATCTGAGACATTATTAGAAATCATTCACCCTGTGCAGATCAACTGCTGATCTATTGAACCATTTAAATGTACATTTTGCTTTTGGAACCATATATTTAAATATCAAAATTAATTAATAATTAAAGAAATCACATGGAGGCCATAAATGACCTGCTCTGGCTATCCCAAAGAGAAGGATAATCCATCACCGCACCAGCCCAAGACTAATTTCCACAGGCAGATTGCCAAAGGCAAAGAGTGGGCAAGTCTCCACCTTTCCTTCTTCTTTCTCCCTATTCTGGAATCAACCATTGCATTCACAGCACTGCATTTCTCTACTGGGTTCAATAGTGGGCACACAGAACTCATAGAAAATACTCAGGATTACAGGGGTTAATTGGGGAAGTTAACTGATTCTCACAAGGCAGGATCATAAAATATTACGGATACAATCTTGGTCCACAGCAGACCCTGCTCTCAAGGAATACTTAAGTCATTTTCTGGTCCTCGGTCATATAGCTCCTTGATTTGTGCCTTGTTTCATGGGTCAGGAAGCTGGCCAGCTGATCAGCATCATAAGTCTCAGCCTCCTGGCCTCTGCACTACAGCAGCTCTGCAGTAGTGCCTCTCAATGCAGGCACTTCTGCCACCTTCCATTCCCATGCCAAAAGAATATGCTCTGCTAGTGGCTAATCTTCCTTGATGGCCCTGGGGATTATCTTGGTTCCTGCTTCTGAGATGGCTCTCTTATATGCAAAGGTATGACAATTCAAACTGACTAATGTTCCCTATTAGTGTTTTGCATGCCTGTTTGTATAACTTCCATAGGAGAGTTGTATTAAGAAATCTCACATCCCCACAATAGTGAACACACATGACTGCCATTTATGCAAATTATTTTTCGCTGTGAAAATCCTTCTAGCTAAAATCCTTGTCTGGAAGAAAGACAGTGGAACAAGAATAAGAATATCATTACATGACATCTCCTAAACCCTTTACTAATGCAATATGTTTTCATTGTTTGAACTTATTCAATAATATTAATGGTTGGTGGATTAAAAAATAGGGAGTCCTGGGTGATACAAATTATTCAGTGTTCAAAACTAGCTAAAATGTGAGTAGTTTCCACCCACTCTGAGGCACCTCAGAAGACAGGCTTAGAGATCAGCTTAGAAATATCACTGACTTATAAATCTATGGAGCAGTTTATTCTGATCAAGTGGGGTCATCACAACTTAGATTAGATTCAACAATTGCAATTAGCAACAACAACTAATTCATAGCATAGAAATTGAGATATTGCCTGAGATTATAGTGGCATTAAAAATAAATGATCATTTATATTGTGTTTCTAAAATTTACAGCATATAAGTAAATCCAAAGTGGTTACTTCTTTTAATCTTTTTACTTGTTATGACTGTAGGAACACAAGTACATTTAATCATAACAGTGAATAAATCTTGGTTCATTTGTGGTGTGTTTTAATAATTATGTCAAAAATTATACCTTGATAATGCATTATTGCTTCTATCAGAGAAATGTATTTGACCTTAATACACGTAGATGAAAATGCCATAAGGTTCTGAAAAGCTTTATGAACCTATTTCTTTCAACATATTCCACCGTTCATTATAATTTTCTGCTCTTTCATAAATTATCTATGATTTTTCAAATATTTCTGTGTTGATCTAAAGTATCCTGTGGATCACATAACCTCAATAGAGAGAAATTAATATTTAAGTGGAATATAGTATAGCAATGTGGGAATTCTGACTAAATCACACAAAACATCATTATGGAAGTGGGAACTTCATATAGAACTTGTAGTTCTTCAAGAAATTTTTAGAAGAAAATGGTAACAACTCTGAAGTTGCTGAAATTTCTAGAGACTTTTATTGGAAAGTCAAAAATAAGCGGGTTTTAAAAACTGCAAAATATAAAAATTTTCTGTGTTTGTCACTATCAAAATAGCAAAGAAAAAAATTTATTCAAATAAGGATATATGAAAACCATTGCTATTCATTAAAGTGTTAGTGGTTAATCCATCAGAAGGGGTCCACTTGTTTCTTCTTTCCAGTCTGTTTTTAGCTAAGAGCTCCCCAGAAACCTCTTTGCCAACCCAGTAACATAGCTTCCAGAATCACAGCAACATGCAAATCATCACAGTATGACAAACTGGCAGAAGAGCAAAGGGGTATTATATGGTTTGAAACCAATGCTAGGATACTTGAGGATTATATCCTTTCATCAATCTCATTCCATCTGCTTGCTGAGAAAAAAAATATAACGGACTGTGCTATGTGAAAAAGAACAAGGCATCAATATTTAAAGAAGACAATTTAATAATTTGTGATCTGCAGATAACTTGCCCTTGCTTAAAGAAAGCAAAGAGCATTCAAACACTTAAGAAGATCAAAGACTGAAGCCTCCTATATAAAATGCAAGTCAGTGGAAACTATAACTTGATCCTTAGGAACATCAGAGCAGACAGAGAAAAGATTGACATATTCGAGGTTTTCACTTTACTCAGATCTGCAGTCAATATTCATAAAAACAATCATAAATGGTATGTAACAGGGAAGAAATGAGATGCAAAACCTATTAAAGTGTTCAACAGTAAATATTTCACTTTGAGAATGTAGGTGTGCCTGACTCAATCCCCTCAGATGCATGTGAAACCTGCACAATGAATGTGGAAGACCAAAATGGAATTGATGACTGAAAATACCATGATCAAATACCGGGAGAATTGTGTCAGTCCAGGTAGACTAGAGAAACGAATTCATAATCATACATATGTGTGTAAGAAAAAAGGTATATACAAGAGCAATTGAATATTGAGAAAACTTCCCAGTCCAGTCCAGATCAAGTTCATAAGTCCAATATCAGCCCATATGTCCAATATCATCTATAAAGTACTCTTCAGACTAATGAAGCACATGCAATGACACCAAATGTAGAAAGATTGCAGGCCAGTGGGTTGGAAGTCTTGTAGATCCAGTGGCATTATAAGCAAGTCAGTGCAGGCGGCAGTAGCGGGGGTCAAGGGGTGGGGAGGTGGGGTCTCCCTATGGCTCCTTCAGCTCAGCTCTGGAACTCTGACTGCCTCAGGGCCGCTTCATGTGAATTCTCCTCAGAAATGTCTCAAAGGGAATAAGCTGAGAGAGTGCCTCCAACTCCCATGGAAGAATATCGGAGTTCCCAGATTTTTCAGGAGGACGCCATGCCCCCACAAAGCCCTCATTGACTATGATTGACAGGCTAGAATCACCCCTTCACTCATAATTCTGTCAAATTGACAAAGGAGTATATAACTACCATAAGACCAAACAAATGTGTTCTGGAAGAATTACAGCTATCATGTGTCTTGGGAGAAAGAATGGGGAGATTTGTCTCCACGTACTTTGAAGAAGTAACCAGAGACTTGTTTCCCTAACTATTGTATGATCTCCAATCTTCTCAATGTTCTTAAAAGCTCAAACTTACTGCCATCAAATAGTTCCTGACTCAGGAATTTTGTTCCACCCTGTAGAACAGGGTAATTTTGTTCTTGTGGGTTTCTGTAACTGCAATTCCTATAACAGGAATGCAAGTTCTAATCTTTCTCTCTAGGACTAGTTGGTGGTTTCAAACTGTTGGCCTTCCAGGTGGTGCCATAAGACATAACCAGTACACCACAGAGTTTATTATTACCTACCAAAGAGTTTATTATTACCCACACAGTTGAATCACTTTGCAGAGTCATCTCCTCTCTGGTATTTTCTGCTTTCAGTCAAAATCCGTCTGACACAAGAAATGGAAGTCTTTGTTCCACATCCTCTTCTGAAACTAGTTCGCATTTCTAGCAGCTTCTTAATGCTATGTGGCAGCAAGCATTTAAGATTACTTTCACAAACAGTTTACTTGCAAATGATATTAATGATATTGTTCCGTAATGTCTGCATTATTTCTGGCATCATTCTTTGAATGGGCACAACCTGGATCTCTTCCAGTCAATTATGGGTCTTCCAAATTTGTTGACAGATAAGGATGAGTGCTGCACTAGCTTGTTGAAACATTTCCATTATAATAAAAGTCTTTTCTGAACCTTTATTTTTGCCTAACCTTTCAGAGCAGCTTGATCTTTATTCCATAACAATGGCTCATGACTGTATGCAACTTCTTGATCATAAGTGTTTATACTTCATAATAGGTTTGTTTTACCCTGCTCAATGCAGTTAATTTTAATTCTATGCAGTTCTGAATCAGGAGTAATATGAAAACTACAATAATTTCCTCACAAGAGCATTAGAAATATTAATTTTGTTCAATGGTATTTCCATTGAAATACTAAACCTCTCTTTATAAGTCTGATGTGATCTATTCTTATAGTGGTTTCAATAAATCTCGGAGGTAAATACGTTTTATAAATAATAGGCTTTTGGTTCAAATCCAGTGGCGGCTCTCAGGAGTGGCACTGGGTGACTCCCACGACCACCAGAGGGCAGAGAAAAAAAAAAGAATAAATAATAGACTTAAAATATCTACAGCTATTATTTTAAATTATTCATTTGGTTCTGTTGTGATGCCACCTTTGTGATCACTAATTCTTGATATTTGCAAACTTTTTTTTCTTTATTGTGTATGTCAACACATTTTCAGTTTTGCTGTTTCTCTCAAGGACTAATTTCTTATTTTGCTTATTTTTTTTCATTCATTTATTTCTGTTCTGAGCATTACTATTTCTTTTCTTCTGGTGGTTGAAAGTCTATTACCTTTGCTCTAGTTTTTTGAAGATACTGAGCTACTGTGTTCATTTTAGAAATTTCATGATGACCTGACCTAATTCCTTCCTTTATTATGAGTCAGATGAGGTTTCCTATATAGTCAGCATTAATTTGGGTAGATGGTGGGTTTCTAGAAATTTGACCATTTTCATCTAAGTCATTAAATGTGTTGCATTTGTTGGAGTACAATCATCTTTGTTATTAATTTCAATAAAATCCCGGCCAATAAAATCCAACTCTATACAATACATCATGATAAACGTGGTAACTATATATTATGTCAACTCATCACTCTTGATTAGGCATGGGGTACAACCTTTCAATCAATTGTTTTTGCTAGATGGCAACTCCTTCTGGGTGAGCCTTTTGTTAGAAAAAAGGTCGAAGGGTAGGAATTTCTCACTGAGACTTCAACTTGCTCACCGCTGATTCTGCCCTGCATCTCTGTGTCTGCCTACAAGACCCATATGGGCTACTTGACCTTGAGAGCTGTGGGTGCCCTGACCTACTTTCATCGACCTTAAGTTCATGTGACTTTTCTTTCTCTAGCAAGTGATGGTCCTGCTTCTCCCTTCACTTTTCTTTGTCAATAGCCTGACCCTCTGTGAATCTGAAGAGAGCCTGTCTAGAATGGGAAATATGGATTTGAGTTGGACTAGGCTGAGGCAGCTTCTTGATTTAAAATTGATTCTTTTGAGGTGGGGCATCACTGCTCTCTGGTGGGAGTGGGAGACCCAGCCTTGCTCCTGGAGAGCTGCTGTTGTATTTGAACCTCCAACCCAGTGGGCTGCAGTCCTGCACTCAACCACTATGCCACCAGGGCTCAGCCCCTAAAACTGATTCTTAAGGTAAGGTTTTTTCTTGTACATAGATGATAGCATTGGTTTATCAAGACAATCCAGCCTAAAATAATGAGTGAGATTCATACGAGGATATTTCACGATGATGATTCTAGAAAAACAATTAATATAATCTACCATATAAACAAAAAAATATAAGAAGCACATGATTATGTGAACCAATGCAGAAAAGACACCGAACATTATTCAGCACCCATTTCAGATAAAAATATTCAAAAGCGGGCTAGAAGTGGAATTTCTCAATGCAATAAATGCCATTTATTAATAACCAACTACAAACAACTCAATTAAAACTAAAACTGTTTTCTCTGTGAACAGGAACTAGAAAAGGATGTCATGTATTAACATTTTTCTCCAGGGTTACTAGATGGTGAAGAAACCAAAGGAATCTAAATAGGAAAAGTAGAAGTGAAATTCTATTAACACATAATATGATTATACATGTAGAAACCTCAAAGATATGACAAAGGTAAAAAAGGTGTTGGAGACAGTAGACAGATTCGGCTGCATGGCAGGATACAAAATGGATACATGAAAATCAGTTGGACTATGATATGCTTGCTTATAGAGCTCTGAAAAAATAAAGAAATACCATGCACAAGAGTCCACAAAATATGAAATATTTCAGAATAAACTTAACCAAATAGGCAAGAGATTTGTATAAATTAAATTACAGAGCATTATTTTAATACACTAAAAGAAAGCTATTAAATGATGCTTAATCCATTTTCATGGATAGGAAAGCTTAACATTGTAAAACTGTTGTTGCTACCCAAAACAATCTAGAAATACACTTCTGATCCAGATCCCATGTTCATTCTATACATAAATAGAGGGGGGAGTTGACTTTTTTAGATGGAGAGAAGAGACCTAGAATAGGCAAATAAGATCTTAAGAGCAAGCAGAAGATAGGAGGCTTCTAACCACCCAATCTCAAAGTTCATTACACAGTCACAGTGAGCAAAACAGCAGTTATAATGATAGGGACATTGATCAATGGAACAGCATAGAAAACTCTGAAATAAATCCATCTATCTAGAGACAATTTATCTTTGCCAAATGGACAAAACACATTATGTTAGTACAGGTAGACTAGAAAAACAGATCCATAGATACTCATAGGTGTATGAGAAAGAGATTTATATACAACAGCACTTAAGCATTGAGAAAACTTCCGTATCCAGTGCAGATCAAGTTCAGAAGCCTGATATTATCGCATAAGTCAGATACTAATCTATAAAGTCCTCTTCAGACTCATGAAACACATGCAATGACACCTAATGCAGGTTAGTAAAAACATTTTTGAATGCAGTGGCATTGCAAACATCTCAGCACTGGCCGGGGTGTCCATGTGGCTCCTTCAGTTACCAGAACACAGTGTTTATCAGTGTAATGCTCTGATCACTCCCACATATCTTGTCAGTAGAGCATCTGTAAGGGAGTGAGCAGAGTGAGAGAGTCTCTACTGCCTCTAAAGGGGAAAAATCGAGATTTCCCAGAAATCTCAGGGAAAGACCATGCCCACACAGAGGTCTCATTGACTATCTCCGGATTGACAGGCTAGACTCCAACCCTACACTGTTATTCCTCAAATTGACACCTGATTATGTAACTATCACACACATTGAATGGAAAAGAGTTATTCTCCTCAACAAAAAATGATGGCAATACAAGTTCTCCATCTGCAGAAGAATGACACAGGACACAGAATGGATCAAAGACCTACATGTAAATCCCAGAGTTCTAAAGATCTTCAAGAGTAATTAGAGACATACATAAGTGCTCTATGTAGGGTATAGGCATCCTATTAAATATAATAAAGGAAACACACATAGTAGAAGACAAAATAAATAACCAGAGTCTATGAAAAATGAGGCAAATGTGTGCATCAAAAGGCTTCATCAAAAGAGGAAAAAGAGAATCCAAGGATTGGGGAAAAAAAATCTTTAGGAATGACAACAGACAAGGGACTAATCATTAAAATCTATAGGAAACTGCAATACCTCAATAAGCAAAAAGCAAAAATTCAATTAAAGAGTGGGCAAAGGACATGGACAGACAATTACTTTAAAATGTCATTCAAATGACTAACAAATATATGGCGAAAATGCTCATGATCATGGGCTGTCTGGGAGATGCAAATCAGAGCAAGGAAGACACACTTACATCAAAAATATCAGGCCAATTAGAAAGAGAGAGAACAACAATAGCTGTGGAAAGATTGGATCTCTCCTAAGCTTCTGGTTGATCTGTAAATATGTACAACCCCCGTGGAAAGCTATTTTGTGCTACCTTAAATAACTGAAAAACAAATTCCATATCATCTAGCAATATGCTTGCTAAATAGGTAAGCACCATAACATGGGCAGATATGTGACCTTACATTCTCATCACAGTTGTGTTCACAACACCCAGAATGAAGAAACAAGTCAAAAGCTCATCAGTTGAAAGAGAGATAATGAAAGTTTGGTTAACCAGGCATCACAAAAAATAAAAAAGATGAATTTTCAAAACCCCTCATGAGATGTTTGCGTCTAGAGAACACTATATTGAATGCAGTCAGTCAATCACAAAAGGAAAAATATTGTATGGGACCACAGCTAGAGGGAAAAAAAAATAAGACAAATGCCTGCACACCAAAGACAACAGACTTTCCAGATTTCCAAGGGTGGGCCTGCTTGAAATGGAAGATGAAGCTGTAGGCTAGAAGAGTTTCAGGTGTTGACTTGGATTAAAGCAGCAATGGACTCCAAAGGAGGAAGAAGAGATATCGATGTGAATGGGCTGTGAGATAGAATATAGTGAGTGGGGGTATCAATGAGTGGCTTCGACTATTGAATGCAGAGCAATGGTCTGAAAGGTAAATCTCCCCCACCTGATTCCTAATACAAAGTCTACCAATAAACAAAGTTATTTTGTGAAAAAATAAACTGGTACACGGATGCAATGAACTATTATGCACTATTTTAAAAGCAAAGCTGAAAGCATGAAACACCTCGTGGCAAGGATGAGCTTGGAAATTTTGCTGAGTGAAATTAGTCAAACACAACAAGACAAGTCTTGTGTGAGATAAGTATCATAATGAAGAAAATTATGACAAAAGCTTTCTCCTCAAAGGAGACAGATTTTTGTGGTGACCAAGGGGTAGTTATGGAGGGCAATGCAGAAAAGAAGCAGTCAGAAAGTCTAGAGAGGTGAACTTGGATCAAAGGAAAGAGAGTACTTCTCAAGATGTAAACAAAAAAAGGGGGGAGGGACCAGCAAGCTATTGGAGTGGCTATCTTAGTAGCTTAATCCTTGAGTACAAAATTGATGACCGGAAATTGGAGCCTCCCATGATTCACAAAAAAATGTATCAAACAATAATGTTATATAAAATACAACTTTAGACAAAATGATTCTAAACATGATTACCATATTTGTCGCACCATAAGACACACAACCCCCAAATTGGGGGGAAAATGAAGTTGCCTTATGGTCAGGTATGACTTATGGTCTGAAAAATATGATAACTTATTTCAAGAGATATTCAGCTATAGGACATAAAATATCCTGAACCATAGCATATGTTTGTTTAGAAAGTAATTTTAAATATGTGATGAGTAAATTCTAAACTTTTGGACGGTACTGAAAACTTAATGTGCAAAGATATGGATGACCTATTGATTTTGAAGATGCTTGACTTAAGGAAGCAGATTAGTAATTAGATAAGTAAAGTTATGACCGTGTCATGTGCTTACTACTTAGTGTTATGCAAATATAAGTCATGTGCCTTTTAGCCCAAAGAAAATTTGGTCCTTCCCCTGATTGGATCATTAGTTCATATAGCTAGTTCATAACATATTGTGGTAGTTTCATAATCTGGTGTCAATTTTAGGATTAAGAATGTGGGGGTGAAGTCTACACTGTCAATCAGAATATAGTCAATGGGTAGGTTTGGCCTTCCCCTAAGGATTCTGGGAATTTCTGTATTTTTCTCCTTGGAAACAGGAGGCACTTCCTCTCTGGTCACTCCTTGGGAGACTCTTCCTCTCTGCTGACTCCCTGTGAGACAATCTAATGATAAGGCTGACTCCCTGTGAGACATCTCTGAGGAGAATCTACATGGACCGACCCTGATGCACCTCTGGGTTCTGGAGAAGCCACGTGGAGAAACCCCTGCCACCACTGAGATGCTCACATTACCTCTCAAAAACTTTCTACTCACTGGCCTGTGATCATCCTTCTTTCCATGTCATTACATGTGATTTTTGAGTCATAAAATGATTTTACAGACTGATACTAGACATATGGAATAATTTCAGAGTTAGGGGCTTGAACTGGACTGGCTTAGGATGCTTTCTTAATGTACTATTAACCTTTATATAAAACTCTCTCTTTTGCACATTTAAGAGTCTATGGATTTGTTTCTCTAATCTACTAAGACTGACGCACATACGGAATTAATTTTTTTTCCTTATAAATGAGACTTTTGTGTGGCTTTCTGCAAAGTTTTGAGGTTGGCAAGAATCTGATATAGATAATTTGGAAGTACTACTTCAGTTATTGTAAATAAAATTATTAAATATAAAATCTTTACTTTTTCAAAACCATGTACATTTGTTTGGATTCAAGAAATTCTTTTCTTAAACTCTTGACTTCCTGGCAAAATGCATAAAAATAAAATCAACTTCTTATGATTATAATTAAGGAAAATTTTGTTTTGTGAGAAATGCACTTCTTTGTTTTATATGCTAGTTTGTATTAGAGTTTTTAGAAATTCTAAATAATGCACACATCATTAAACTTTTAGGTACAGTACACAGGAATTCAATTACAACAAGCAAAATTTTTAACACATCTTCCTAATTCCTTTTCTTAATTTTGTATCCCCTAGAGATTAATCCTGTAAATGACAGGCATACTTATTATTAGAACCAAAGCTTGTATATCTTTTTTCCTCTGAGGAATAAGTTTAGCTTTCTTTCTTTAGAAAGAAATAAAAATTTCTAATAAGCTTTTTATTTTGCAGTATGAAAAATAAACTTTCTATTTCATAGTATGCAAAATTTCTATTAAACTGTTTGTTTTATAGTATGTAAGATAAGCTTTCTATGTTATATTATGTAAAATTTTCTATTTAGTTTCTACAACTTAGCTTTTAATCATTAATTGTTTTCTTCTTGGAACAAAAAAAGAAATATCTCATTTTAGAATGAATTTCTTCCTTAAATTTTTCCCCATCTATTAAGCTTAGCTTAAGTTAGTTAAAAGCATTTACTCTCAAGATGGACATATTATGTAAAATTAAAATTCTTATTAAAAACATAGCTGTCTGGGGGCTGAGCCCTGGTGGCATAAGTGGTTAAGTGTGGGACTACAGCCCATGGGCTTGGTGGTTCAAATCCAGCGGCGGCTCTCAGGAGCAGCACTGGGTAACGCCCATGACCACCTGAGGCAGTGATACCTCTCTCCCCAAAAATATATACATATAGCTGTCATTTCTTCCTGACAGTATTCAGATCATGGAACTTATGAGAGTGTTTACTTATCCCTAAAACAATCAATGTTTTTTGGGAAAAATTATAATACAATTTATAATTCTATCTGTAAGAGCTCCTTGTATTTTATTATCTTATTTTTCATATTCTATACAGCAGTGGTTCTCAACCTTTCTCATGCCATGACCCTTTAATACAGATCCTCATGTTGTGGTGATCCCCAGCCAAAAAATATTTTTGCTGCTATTTCAGAACTACAATTTTGCTATTATTATGAATTATAAAGTAAATATCGTATATGCAGGATGTTTCTTCATTGCTGCAATTTGAACACAATTAAGGCATAGGGATTAATCACAAAACAATATGTAATTATATATTGTGAAATATTTATAATGACAAATAAATGAAATTTTGTCTTGAAACATGGAGTAGCATGGGAAAGAGTCTTAGTATAACAACTGTAAATGACATTGCTACATTTTGCGACAGTATGTGTAAAATGCCAATGTGAATGTGAACGTTAACATAGCCTCTTTCTCCCCAGATCAGAAATTCTCTTGCAAAGGCAAGAGCACAGTGATTATCTTCACAACAAGTCTACTTTTGTAATTAGATTTGATAACCAACAAGCTGGAAAGTCCTGTTGCACAAAGATATGCTGTTGGAAATGGAGGAAGAAGGCGCAACACAGTCTCAGACAGAACAGGACAGGACTGCAAACACTTGATCCAGAATTTTGTGACTGGCATTGTAAAGATATCAATTCTCACTGCATAGCTGTTAATAAGCTCAATGGACATCTCTTGTGCTGTCTCAGAAACATCTTCAACTTCGACTGTCAATGGACTTCTGGCAATTGCAAATGGAGTGTCAGGTAGATGTGGAAAATACAATGAAATTTTATCTGCAAGTGTTCTTTCACAGAAATCATCACCATAATTATTTTGTCTAGTTCAATGACATGTTCCTCAAAGAAAGCAGGTAAGGTAGGCGACATGTAAATTTTATTTTCATCTTTTTTTTTTGGGGGGGGGGGGGTCAAAGCTGAAGTTTCATTTGGAATGATCAGATCTTTTCAGTTCACTGGAGGCATGTTGCATTTGGTCTTTGCAGGGACAAATTTATTGCAGTCAAGATGACAAAGATGTTGACCAAGTAAGCTGTTTTCTGCAGTTCACTTTTATCATTGAAAAGTGCTTTGATCTGTGCTCTTGTTTTCTGCTTTAAAAACATTTTGAGCTTATCATGAGCTCAAAAGCATGTTTTAACAGTTCCTCTCGATGCCACCTGCCTTCTGAGTGAAATAGCAGAGCATTATTCGGTGTATCCAACTTGCTGCTCAGTTGCTGACTGTTTAAAGTGCTCGCCTTTACAAAATTGACAGAACTTATGATGCTTTCATTACTTCTTGTAACCCTTGTGGCAGAGTCTCCATTGCTAATATTTGCTGATGAATCATACAGTGAGGTCTGATAAATTTTGAAGACTCTAAACTGACATCCTAGCATACCTGAAGCACCATCTGTACAAGCGCTACAAACCTTTCCCCAAGAGATCTTATGTTATGCTCTTTCATAAATTAACCAACTGTGTCAAATACATCACATGCAGTACTTGTCATTTCAATAGGTTTGCAAAAAAAAAAAAGAAACCTCATCTTTAAAGTTGCCTTGTCGGTAATATACCTCACGTAAATCACTAACTGTATTTGCAACATCTGTAGACTCATCAGGTTGGAGGCTAAATATTGGAAGTGGAGCAGATTTAATTTCCTGGATTAACTGATCAAGAATGCCAGCAGATGTGGCATGCATTCTTCTGCAGTGTCATTAGATAAGGAAATTTCACTTAACCACAATATGTTATTTGTTGGGTTTTCATAACAAATCCATCTCCAATCATAACCCGAACAATACCTTTGGCTGCTGGCTTCAGTAAATCCTCAGCAATGGTGTAAGGTTTCAAAGCTCTGTCGATTCTGAGGGCCACCAAATATGAAGCTTAATGGCTGCTATGTTTTGTTTGTGATACTTGCCACCAGTGTCAAGTTTGAATTTCACAAGTCCATTAGCTTTCCTTCTAAAATAGTTGGTATCCTTGCTGGCAAAGCTTGGATGTTTGCTATCTAAGTGGCGTTTTAGTTCATTCAACTTCATAGATTCAGCTGATAGAACTTCACAAAAAATAACACATTGTGGTTTCTCAATTCCTGCTGCAATTATTGAGGTAAAAACCATACTGCAAAATCTCCTCACTATAGTTTCTTCTCTTAATGTTCTTCTTTACATGATCCATTGTCATGAGATTATTTGCTAATGAAAATAGTATATAACAATAGCTTTAATAGTATAAAAGATTATATATGCTGTAGTTCAGCCAATACAGTTCATTAAGGTTTCCTATGATTTACCAATGTTTGCTTTCTTTTACATCCTGTTATTGTCAAAAGAGAGCAGTAGTTACATCAACCACAGCTGAATATAAAAGACCAATCAACATCCAAATCATTATTCTCATGGTACAATTTTATTTATGTATGTTGCAGTAAATGATTTTACAGTAAATGATTTTATATTTACTCAGTAATTATAAATCAGGAAGTGCCATTTGACCTCCAATACTGCTGCTTTCAATACAGTAGCTGCTTTTAATAGAGTAACTGCTTTTCAACACTGCAGCTGCTCTCTACACAGTAGCTGCTCTCTACAGATGTGTGACTGGTCCACATAAGTACATTATGACCCTAACCTTGTCACAAATGCCTGTATTTGTACAGGGTGTGTGTGATGGGGTTGATGTAATGATTTCATCACACCAGGTACTTATACCTCCATATGGGCAGACCCACCTGGAGATGGATAGAGGAACAGTGTCTCGGCTCCTAAGACCATCAGAAATATGTGTTTTCTGATGGTCTTAGGCTACCTTTGTGAAAGGATCATTTGACCCGCAAAAGGGTTCAAACCCACAGGTTGAAAATTGTTGCTATATAGAAATCTTTGGAGAAACTACTTTTCATTTTAGCATGTTTATTAAATATATTAATTCATACGAACATTTTTAAACTTGGCACTAAAAACCTGGGCACAGCAAGTGGTTTTTAAAAAATATTTAAAAGACACTCTCATAGAAACAAAAATCCCAGAAGCTAACAACAAAAACAAAGCACTGTTCATGTGAGATAGTTTTTTGGTTAAAAATTTGCCTACCTGTGTAGTGTGTCCTTCCAATACAATGCCTGCTATAAAAAAGTAATAATTACTTTCCTAATTTTTCCTAGGCTATTTTTCAGCATCTTTATTGTAATACCACAAACCTTGAATAGCACCAGGGGACTTATGCAAAGTTTCACTATGATGCTGACAGTAATACATACAAGTGAGAGTATTCAAGGTCCATGGTATATTCTAGTGATAGAAGCTTGCCATTTAGAAACTAGATCAAGAACAAAAAGCATAATTAAGAAAGAAAATGCAGTTACAGCAGCAGGAAATAAAGCTATTCACTTTTTGTGGAATGTCTTTTATATGTCATATGGAAATATAGCATTTATGTGGGTACGTACAAAATGGGTGTTAGTCAACTATATTTTGTGATTTTAAGGCTTCCAATCAAGAGTAGACTATTTGTAGTAAATTGTTTAGGGAGTTAAAAGTTGATAGATGACAGATAGATAGATTTTTTGATTCAGTCAAGAGAAGATACTATGAGAAGGGAAAAAAAGGTATAAATATATTAGCTCTATGTTTATACAGGAGAGACATCAGTGCCCCTAACCTCTGCGTAACTCAAAGGTTATATATATATATATATATATATATATATATATATATATATATTTAAGTTTCCCTATACACACACACACACTCAAACTACCTCCTTTAGTCTAAATTTTGCCTTAGTGGTAAAAGCAATGGTTATGTCATCTTCAAGGTGATAGTTCAAATCTACAAGGTGATAGTTCAAATCTACTAGCCAATTTGAGGGAAAATGAAAAGACTCTGTCCCTGCAAATTTTTCAGACTAAAAGTCCTATGGGTTAATTCTATTTTTCTACAGCATTTCTAAAAGTTGGAGTCCTTGATACAGTATTGAGTTTTCATATTTTTGTTACCCTCCCAAATCCACAACATACAAGTTACAAATACTTTCTTATATTTTATGAATAACTCTTAGCAAGGAAATGAGCTAACTATCTTGACTCTTTGAACTTCACTTTTATCCAATGAATGCTTCTGCAGTTTACCCACCCAGCTAGTTCTAAGAGCAGATGATAATTACTTTGTCCTTGCTTTTGGAAAATTCACTTCTAGCACTTCTACTTCAAGTAAACCCAGTAGATATTTGATTCATTTTTCAATCAAGGAATAAGGTTATGTAATTCAGACTAGTGGTCTTATTGTTGTCATTGTTGTTTGGGAGAATCCATTCAGTGTGACTTGTTGCCAAAAAAGACCCCATGCACAAAAGAATGAAACATGGCTGGGACCTGTGACATCTGGAGATAACGGCTGTTGTTATATTTGAATCCATGTTGCAGGCACTGTGTCATTCCACATAACTGAGTATCTTTCTCTTTTTCACTGATCCTCTACTTTACCAAGCCTGGAGTCTTTCTTTCTCCAGGGACTGCTTCTCTTCTGCTAACAAGTCCAAAGGACATTCGAGGAGCATTTTTCCCATGCTTCTTCTATGACAGCTTTGTTTGGTCTTCTGGAAGTCCACACTACTTTCAATGTTCTCTGTCAACAATATAACTCAAATATGTAAATTCTTAGATCCATCCATTTCTGGTGAGTTTAATTGCAGTCTTAGATCTTACATAAGACAATTGAATGTGTTCAAAAAGTATGTTTTTTAACTTTTATGTAAATTTTAATGATCTGGAATTTTTTCAAACTACTTAAAGCATTTTTTGTTCTTTCAGATAAGCTACTTAAAGTCTTTTCAAATTTTAACTGACTCCATTTTTTTTAACATGGATTACTCAAATTTAAGGATGATAGTCTTCTAGCAAAGAAATTTGGGGAGAAGCATATTTAAAATCAACTATTCACTCACACCAAGGAGTAAATTTATAAATCAAAAGTTAGTGCACATATCAATTTGCTTTGCTGGATGATAGCTAAAATTCTGAACAATTTAGAAACTTGTTGTGTACATGTATGAAGTATTATGTGTATATATATGTATATATATGTGAGTGTATGTATGTATTCGGATTGTGCATGTTATTCTTTAGATGTCAGAATTAGTTTGACTTCCTCATGAACTTCATATTTGCCTCATAAACTATAGTTTTGACATTGTAATGTTTTTGCAAATTTGAAATCCAAGACTGAAATACATTTCCAGAATCTTTAGGATGGAGAATAGACCATATCTTCAGGGATTTATAAATCTATCAGATACAAATACCTGGTTAGAGTAAGTTATTCTTATAATTATCCACTTTAAATGACAGTTTCTGGTAAAAATGGGGAGGAATTTTCAGATGTAAGCATTTGATAACCAGATTCATCACTGATATACTTTAATCAAACATATATTATACACCTATATATATTTAATAATTAAAAGTACACATATAACTCTACTATAGTCCCTGTTTCTATCTCTTTGGTTTTTTCAAACATTTTCTTAAAGATTCATTCTATTTTTCAATGTCCAAAATAAAGCTTTTGAAAACATTCACATTTTTAAAAACAAATTAACCGGTAAATCTATCAAGCAAAGAAATTTCTATTAGCATTTTGACTTGCCTTCATTCACCTTTATTTTGTTTTGGGGGGCATCACTACCCTCTAGTGGGAGTAGGATGCCCAGCCTTGCTTCTGGAGAGCTGTTGCTGGATTTGAACCAACCTCCACAGTGGGCCACAGTCCCACACACAACCAGTATGCCACCAGAGCTCAGCCCCATTCAACTTTATTTATAACTGTATATTTTTCACACAAAAAAATAACATTCCTTATGATAAAAATCTTGGAAGCATACTTTTTATAATCCTTGGTTAAGGTGTTTTTCTGCTAATCATAGGGTTAGAAGTTTAAGGTCATCAGGTACTCTGAGGAGTAAGAAGTGGCAGTGTGTTCCTGTGAAGATTTATAGTCTTAGACACCCCAGCAGGAAGCTCCCCTCTGTCCTCTAGGGGTGCTCTGAGTCACCGTTAACCCAATGATGATGAGTCTGCCTTACGTTTCATAGAAGATTGGATGGCATTTGAGTAAGATACTCCTTCCCCAACAGTTTTCTCATTGCTTTGCTCACTGATTGTTAATTCAGCCTGACTCTATGACTTTTAAGAAGAGCAGTCATTTTGTACATGTGCTAGCGTAATTGTTTGAAATATATTTTCTAAGGATTCAATCTTTATTCAAGGAGAATTGTGAGTATGTACTATGTGTTTAGCATTTGAGAGGTACCAGAGGTCCAGTGCTGGGAAATAATGTAAAACTTGGATTCTGCTCTCATGCATATTACAGCATAAGACAAACTTATCAAATAACAATTCACAAATGATAAAAGTGCATTTAAGAAACCTAAAAGGTATAAGAAAATTAATTTGTATGCTTATAGCACAGATTCTCAAGCATTGGGGGTCTGCCACACCCTTTCAAAGGAAAAAATAAACTCTTCAGCTCCACCCCTGACAATTAAGAACATTTTTACCATAACACATAATCCAGAGTAATGAATAGCTTCCCCCTGGATCATGTCAGAAGCTCCAGGGAATGGCATTACCCACTTTGGGAAACACTAGTCTTTATTTCTCCCCTGTAGAAGAAATTGCTGTCAGTTCACCATTTTCTACCCATAGGGCTATTAACCCAATTGCATGGCTCTATGGATTCACTCATCTTGGATTAGATAGCAACAGCAACCACAGCAGGAAAAAACAGAGAAAAATCTCAATAGAAAAGACAGTAGAAAAAGTTAAAAAAACTGGAATACATATATATTGGATCAGGAGGAGATCAAATGACGAGGTGTCACATTGTACTTAACGACATCAGCAGTAACTCACCCTAAAAGCACCCTGTCTGATAACAATGCCACTCCCATTCATGGACCACACTCAGAGGGGACTCACTGGAAGCGTAATCCACACGAGAACCCTGTAAATGGATTTTGAACTTTCACTGTCATCTATAGCCTCCTGAAAAACCGGGTGTTCAGAATTAACTCTAAAAATATTCCACCTTCTGGGTTTGGATTTTATCACAAACAGTCCTTGGATTCCATTGGTTCTTATGTAGACTTGGCTGTTGCCTTATTTAGATAGCTGCTTATCTCAAAGGCTTGAAGATAAACAAAAGGCCATATAACAGAGAAGCAACAAATCCACAGTGAAGAAGCACACCAGCCTTTGTGATGACAAGGTGTCGATGAGAAGAGGTAACAGGAATCAAAGAAAAAAAAACATCATTTTGAATGAGGGGGAGTGCAGAGTGAAGACCCAAAGCCCATCTGTAGGCAACTGGACATCCCCTTACAAAAGAGTCACAGGGAGGAGACAAGCTAGTCAGGGTGCAGCGTGGCACTGATGAAAAATACAACTTTCCTCTACTTCTTTATTGCTTTCTCCCATCTCCCACTATCATGATCCCAATTTTACCATACAAATCTGGCTAGAAGAGAGTGTGTACACTGGTGCAGAGAAGAACTGGAAACAGGGACTCCAGGACAAATAAAACCCTCAGGATCAATGATGAGAACAGTGCTACCCAGAAAGTAAGGGGGAGGTGGGGTAGAAAGGGGGAACTGATCACGAGGATCTACATATAACCTCTTTCCTGGAAGATAGACAGCACAAAACGGGGTGAAGTGAGATGTCTGACAGTGAAAGACATGGCAAAATAATATGTTTACAAATTATCAAGGATTTGTGGGGTGGGGGGATGTAGGTGAAAAAATGAGGAACTGATACCAAGGGCTCAGGTACAACAAAAACATTCTGAGAATGATGATGGCAGCAAATGTACAAATGGATTGTGATACGAGTGGTATGAGTCCCCAATAAAATGATTAAACAGCAGCAACAAAAGTAGCCTCTAAGACTCCAAATGCTATGGGCACCTTCTACTGTCTGCATCTACAGTCGGGCACCACACTTTGCTCTAACACCCATATTATGGATGCAAGTATTGGGCAGGGTCATGTCATAAAAAATAGCTAGATCTACATTAGGACTGGTGAAAGTTTATAGATGTGAATGTCATTGGGATTTGGTTCAAAACTCTTGCTTTAAAGGTGCACATGAAATGATACCTTGAACCTACCATATATTTGTTGTTTTCATACTGTCACTGTTTTATGGCATATTTTGGTGTACAGAGGAAGTTCTGCCTTTGTGAGTTAGCATTATTAGAAGTCTTTACCTATCTCCAACTCTCATTGTTTGTGTAAATAATGTCCAGTCACCGAATTGTTAAACTGTACAAATAAACAATCCATGTATTTTCATTTAAAAACCTATAATATACATGTGTTCTTTCCTTTTCTGAAGCGTGCTTTATATTGCATATCACTAGCTAAGTAATGATATCAATAGATTACCATTTTCCCAGTGGGGATGATTTATAATATTTTCTAGTAAAAGAAGAATCATGCCTCTAAAGTGAACCAGGGACATATATACAAATGATAGACATATGAATGAATTTTGAACTCACACTTGTAGCCTTAATCTAAGGACAACTGCTGTATAATGCTTGCTGCTGAGTGCCATTGAGTCTATGTCAACTATACCCTACGTAACTGTTCCTTGAATTTCAATGAACATACTGTCGATGTGAGCAGAACACCATATCTTTTTTCTGTGGAGATGCTGGGTGAATTAGTTTGTCAACCATTCATTTACTAGCTGAGTACTTAATCAGTGTTCCATGAGGACTTCTTAAGCTTAAAGTAGAAATACAGAAAATATAAAGACTGGAGAAATTTTCCCTAAAGAATTATCAATATTGAGGTTGTACCTTTTAAAATGTGGAAGACCTCGTAGGAGAGAATAAAGTGAAATATTCCAAGGTGAAGGAATAACATGTGTAAAGACATTTCATAAGAAAGGTGAATATGTACAAATAACTCAAAGGGGCTGAGCCCTAGTAACATAGTGGTTGAGTGCGGGACTGTGGTTGACTGGCTTGGCGGTTCAAATCCAGCAGCAGCAAGGCTGGGCTTCCCACTCCCACCAGAGGGTTGTAATGCCTAATTTTTTTTTAATTTTAAAGAAATTAAAAAAATAACTCAAAGCTAATTGGCATGTCAAGAGACATAACTTGGAATAGAAAAAAAGTAGAGATGTAAGAAGGATCTGACCACATTGCAGATTTTTATGACATGGAAATGCACAAAAATAAATTTAAACAGAAGATTAAAATTTTTCAATCGTTTCTATGAAAATTTCACAGTGGTAGAAAGAGGAGGTGGGCAGTCACAGTGAATTTAGAAATTTACATGAAAGGGTAATTGGAAACAACGGCAAATATAGTGGGTGGGAAATTGCTACTTTAGCTATTTGCAATGTATAACTCCAGTAATAGTTACATTCACCGTGTTATGTAAGCAGTTTTACTCTCAATTTCCAACCCCCCCCACCACACACACACACTACCCCTCACACTGACTTACATCCCTTAAATAATAACTCTTTTTTTCCTACCCAATACAGGATAGACACCTGGGATAGGGTCCTGATGATGAAGCGAGAGAGAGTGCATGGGGTACATATTTTTTCACTTAGTATTAGATTGGACTTGGATGGTATCAGAGAGAGAGGACCAACAATAATCTCTTTCTTTTAAAAAAAAATTCTAGGATGCACAGCTCTTTCCGTAGTGGTGTTGAAATACCCTTGGAGAAGACTATTTTTGTAATGAGAAGATTACAGTTTTAGTGTGGGACATGTTGTGCTTGAGTTCTGTGAAATATTCCAATAAAAGACAGTGAAGTAGGCATTTTAACATAAGTCTAATCCTCAGGCATGTAAGATTCGTTATTTTAGTGATTACGAGTGTTTATGTCTTATTGCTATTATTGTTTTTTCTATATTTGGATTGTTCCATAATGTACAATGATCAAGAAACTTCCCCCAAAGGCCAGCTAGTAGAGACTGTTGGACCATTTGATTCTGTATAAGTGTTTAAATCAGTACTTGCCATAGCAAAAACCTCAAAGATTGTATGAAAAGATATGGGTGTTGGCTGTGTTGCAATGAAATCTTTACAAAAAGTACAAAAATAAACAAACAGAAAACAGGATCCAGGTGTAGTTTAGAAAATAGCCCATTTTAAATGATTTGGTATTTCTGGGTTTATGTTGCCATAACTAGGTACATACTTGATCTTTTGCCCTCAACGTGTGATCTCTGAAGCAACAGCATTCTCATCTTAATAGAAATATAAGAATTTCAGGCTTTCCAGACACTTAACTCAAAATCTTTGGAGGTTGAGCTTATCAGACTGGGTTGCTATAATTTCTCCAGGTGATGTATGTTAAAATCCATGAATCGCTTACTATAAAAAGAACAGTGCTGCCCAGTGAATAAGAAGGAAGAAAGAGGTCAAATATTACTTCTTTGGACTAAAGGTCAAATCTAGCATTCTCTTGCTAGAAAAGAAAAAGGGCACTGGTACCCAATTGAATAAAAGGTGAAGAAGCCAAAACTGACCTTGTCTGGATATACAACAGAGGAGGATCCAAATTCCTCAATAGACCTGTTGCTACCAGGCAAAGGTCAGACCTGCCTCCACCCTCCATCTTTCCCTTTTCGTGTTTTGATGTCAGATTGTTCTCTTCACTTCACTATGTTTTTTTCTTTTGAGTTCAGTATCTATGGCAAGGGGCTTATGGAGCTCACAGGTAATAGCTTATGATTAAGGGGTGTGTTAGGGAAGTTAGGATCCTTGGTGACTTAGTGGGAATATATTAGAATTCTAACAGGGAGGTAAGCAGTTTGACACCACCAGTCACTCCAAGAAGTTGAGGTTTACTACTCCCACAAAAAGTTACTGTCTCGGGAAACCAACAGAGGCAGTGTCCTCTACGCCCTCTCAGGTGCACTACGAATCAGCATCAACTCGGTGGCAGTAATTTCTTTTTCCAGAGGTGGGGTGGGTATTGTACTTTTAAGGCAGTAAACACATCAACATAGTCAGGACCAAAACATATTAAGGAGGCAGTCTTATGTCCACACCAATATCTCTTCTCAGCAGTAGTCAAGTCCCTCTCCAGGTCTCAGCTGCTCTGTCACTTGGTCCTTTGGACTCTGTCTTCGGGGACCAATAAACCAGACTACTTCACAGTCTCATAGTCCCAGTGTTCTTCTGTTCTGTTTCATGGTCTCCTTGCCTCGGTCGCTGGTCTCAGCCTCTGCCACTGAAGACAGACATCTAAAAAGTGTTCCACTGGATTCTTGTTCAGACAGAAATCTAGGGCATAGTCCATTCATCTTTCTGAAGGTCTTGGGATTTCAATCTGGTCCTGTTTTTGAAATGACTTATCCATAGATCCCAAAGAGTGGCACCTAAAACTGGTCAACCTCCGCTGTTAGTTTTACACACACTCTGTTTTCATAATCTCACCTAACAATTTTCCAGAAGTGGCAAAGGCTTGGATAGAAGAGTCATATGAAGAAATTTCACTTCCCCATGCCAACTTTGTCTTTACATTAAAATTTACTGACAGGTGTTTTGTTGTTTATCTGTTTGATTGGGTTTTACTTAATTTCTCTCATAATTTAATGCCCTCAAAATTTTGGGAATCATTAAGCTAGTATCTGAACTCTCTGAGCATGAAGACATCCAAATATTACTCTATTGTGAAGACTATCAATTGATGCTTCTAGAATGCTGTCATTTAAGAATCATTGTCTTCATAGGAGTCTCATACAGTAACTTGGAAATAATTTCTCCTGAAATTTAATTACGTTTCAATAATAATCCATGCCAACTAGTAATATTCTGAAGAGTAAAATGAAAATAAAAGCAAATTTTTAAAATTCTAAGCGAATAAGCTTGTGCAGCATTCACAATGTCGTACATACGTTGGGTGCTATATCAAAGTATCGCAGAAGACGCTGTTTCAGAGAATAACTTTTTTTATTTTTCTCAGTTCTGGAGGCCAGAAGTCCAAATTCTGAATTTTTCTAGGACCATCTATACTCACTCTGTTGGCACTAGGATGGCAGTTCTCAATCTGGGGGTCATGACCCCCCTTGGGGATCAAACAATCCTTTCACAGTAGTCTCCTAAGACCATATTTCTGATGGTCTTAGGTACCAAGACACTGCTCCTCTCTCTGTCTCCAGGCAGGTTGGCCCGCATGCAGATATGCCTCCACACACAGTCACCAAAACATGAACAACTACATTGAAGGGTCACGGATTTAGGAAGGTTGAGAACCACTGCTCCAGGAAAGATCCTCTTAATTCTTTCAGTTTCTGGTAGTCCTTTCATTTCTTGGTATTTCGTGGTTGTAGAGGGACTCAACATAGCTAATGGTTCGTATCCCTGTTTCTCTTTTTTAGTGTGTTCTCTAGGTAGAATTAGGAACTTTCGTACCCATACCCATACATACCATACATATGCGGTATGTAAACTAACAAAATCTACAAAGAAAGCATCCTATTTTCTCAAAAAAAAAAGGTCACATGCATAGTACAGAGGTTACAACTTCAAAATATACTTCTGGGAATCACAGTTCAACCTATTTGGGAGGAATTATGTATTAAGGTAAATAAACAGATTTTGGATGAATTGGGTAACCTTGACCAAGACCATTGAGTCAATTCTGACTCATAACTACCCTTCAAGACAGAATATGATGGCTGCCTAGAGTTTCGTAGGCTATAAATCAGTGTGAGAGCAGAAAGTCTCGTCTTTCTCCAGTGAAGCACCTGGTTGGTTTGAACCACTAGCTGTTTGGTTAGCCATCTAGCAAATTACTCATTATGCCACCAGGGCTCCTGGAAGCCAACTTAAAGACATCATAGGTATTTATTTTGATGAAATAATGGACTCAGACATTATAGCAATTATGAGGATGGAACAAAACTTAGCAGTGTTTTGTTGTACATAGGCTCTTTTGATACATGGACACATTTTGATGGCAGTAGCCAACAACAATATACTCACATCTAAATAGGTGATCACTTACCTTCATTCAAGAAAATATAAGTTTAGAGAAGCCTGCTATTTTTCTCCTTCTGAGAAATATATTCTATATTTTTTGAGGGACTCAATATTGAGTTCTCTGCTCATAAAGAATCATTCTTTTCTTTCCTTGGCTATAAATGCCCCTTCATTCAGACACCTCTCTCTAAGCACTATTAATAATATATGTTCCATAGAAAAAATACAGCTACTTTTTTCAATGTTAAATGTTCTTATTGATAGTCAAATAATCTTCTGTTTACCAGATTTGATTTTCCCAGATGCTTGTAAATGTACCATGTGAATAGCTTATGATATATTTGATATGTAGCAGATAGAAGAGCCTGGTTCCATCCAAATAATAGAAAACCGTTGTTAAATCATATATCATCATATTTCAACTGATATTTTGGGCTGACTTGTGATTACATGAAATATGTGCAATGTTTCTCAAAAAATTGGCAGTTGTTTAATGATGTTTTATAACATTTATGTGATGATACCCATGATATGATCTGATGTCATAAACCATTAATAGGACTAAGGATGTGATGATAATAAACAAACATATCTTCACTTTTCATGTGAAGAATGCAATGCTTTTACTAGTTGAAAGTCAAAAAGGGTTTAACATTATATCAAAAATATAAACGAAGTTTGTAAAATATTTGTGTCGGGCAGGGTTCTCTTAGAGAAATAAAATTCAGGACACTAGTAATTCTTTTTATATATTTATATATTGAGAAAGGTATATAAGATAAGAAAGAAAAAGTTAACTATAAAGTAATACAGATTGCTCGGTGCAACTCACTTTTGTGAGGCAACTAGAAGACTGGCAGTCCTTCAAGTCTTGAGGGCCGCTGAGTAGTCCTCTGTAGAGCAATCCAGGCTATCTGGTTACAGGCAGCAAATAGCTGTGCAGGTCTCCAACAGTCAGCCAGATGACAGAGTCCAACAGTCCGCAGCTCAAGAGATGTATATCCCAGGAGCATGTTGAAGTAGAGCTTGAAGGCACCACAACTCACAGCAACACAGTCCACGAGTAGGTGTCCCCCGGGTAGTGTTGCTTGGAGGTCGAGGCACAGGACAAACAAGGAAGCTCTCTGTTCCGAATATCTGGAAGCAAGAGAGAGCATGGGACTTGCCGATTCCTTCCTATCTCTGTCCTTTAGTTCATCCCGTGTGTTCATTGGCCATGCCATCACAGCAGACCCACCAATCTTCTGTGGCCATGTTGACATAACAAACCTACCCATCACAATATTTCCAGTGAAAAGCTTACTTAACAGATTTTAAAACTCTTCAGGCTTCAAAGTTTAATTAAATTGATTTGCAATTAATATGAAAAATAGCTGAGAATTTAAATTCATGTATTATACAGAGTTTGGGCTTTGACTAGTCTTTCAGAAGATTCAGGGTAGTTATAGCATGATTCAATTTCAGCTTAGGTTTCAAAGTGTCAACTTTGAAAATAAAAGTATCATAATATGTAATGAAAGTATTTCATCAATATCTGATTTTTGGACTATTCATTATAAGTATTATTTTCTGAATTCCTGTGATAGGTTTTATAAATACAGCAAAGATTCTCAACAAACATTTGCTATTTTAATATAGAAATTGTTAAAAAATAAGGTAGATGGAGAAGAAGTTTAATATGAAAGTAACCAGAAGCATACTTCACGACTAATGAAATATTTTGAGCCAGCATTATTTTGAAATAAACAGTTCATTTCTTTCTATTTTAATGAAAGTAGATAGCAATGTAATGCAGAGAAAAAAAAGTAAATAGCATTTAGGAAATTGCAGATTGCTGCTAATTCTATTTAAGGAAACGCGCGGTCCTTTGAACAGTAGCCCTCCAGCAGGAACTCTTACCCATGTGATTACATTACCCTCCCTGTGATCTTGGCTTACAAAAGTCTAAATAGCAATAATGAAATAATCATGGATTTGGAACTCCATCCAGACATTCTATTTGACCGTAATAATGTACCAGAGCAGTTTATTGTGTGTGTTGACTGACGCTGTGCTAAGAAGTATACACTAACCTGTGTTTATTGGAGTGGAATGTGGAGAGAAGCAGCTGCTCTTGGGAAAAGGGGAGTGAAATGGAAATCACAACGACGGAACTGAGGACAGGCCCAGAGATGAAGTGAACACTGGATATGTCTCCTTGTTATGGATGTTTCATATTTATGACAGTAGAAAATGCTAGAGCTATTTTGTCCACTAACAAGGAACTGAGATGAGAGGAGGAGGAGGCAAGGTTTGTGAGAATCCATAAGCCACCACTGTGGTCCATACTAACCGAACCATGAAGAAGAGTTGGGCTAACTCCAGAGCAAGTGCACGGCCAGTTGGCAGCTAGTTGGCAGAAAGCAAAGGCAGCTGAACAAGGATTCAAATGGAAAGATTGAAACTCTCTTCCCAGAAAGGTCCGTTTAGCAACTCCACAATCTCTGGAAGACCCAGATGACCTGGTCTCAGCAGCTTGAAAACCCATGAACCTTTGACTTCCAAAGCTAGTCACCAGGTCCCCTTCACTGAGAATGTCAAGAGATGAGACCCACGTTTCAAGGATGAGGCTAGGCAAAAGTGGCAATAGCGGAGAGTAAACCCTCCCCACACAATCACCACCCTAAACCCCCAGCCACTGGAAGCTTCACAGTGATGGGAAGGATATAGTTGGAGGATGGGTGACTGTTGCACCAGTTTATCACGTCCTGCTTGGGACACCCTATAGATGGTGAGTGAAGGAGGTAGGAGGGTCAGTGCTAAAGAGGAGGCATGCCTGTGACTCCACAAACATCAATTTCATGTAATGACCTGGGCTTTGGCCCCTAATCATGTCAATAGTCAAAGAGAGTGTGCATTTAGCGATAAATATCATAGCTCTGGTGTCAGTATCTGCTTATCAGTTTCTACTTGTCACGATTTCAATATACATTTTCCTTATGCTCAAGATCTAAAAGTCACAGAGATGTCAACTTGAAGATATTGAATAGATGTGCTATAATGCAAACAGTGTCTCATCAGTCTCATATTTGATTTGTGACAAATCTGACCCCTTCAATTACTATGACCATGACAATGCTCCAGATTGAGAACTGGAAATGCTTTCATGCCATTGTGTACACTTTCATCACACTTTCCTTCATTTCTTATTTTTGAGTAAAGTATTTTCTATTATTAGAGCAAGGAAATCCAAGATTTAGAGTTATAAATCATTTTATTATTTGAATCTTTAAATATAACGATCGTTCTCAATGAAGAAAGCAAAAAACATCAACATAGGTTTAAATTGGTTTAAGAGCTATAAAGAGGCAAGAGTTATGGGGAAAGGCTAGGAACAAAACTTTTTTTTGGGGGGGGGGCATCACTGCTCTCTGGTGGTGGGAGTAGGAGGCCCAGCCCCATTGCTGGAATTGAACCTCCGTCCCAGTGGGCCGCAGTCCCGCGCACAACCACTACGCCACCGGGGCTCAGTCCCAAAACTTTTAATATAACCAAAGCACACACTTAGGTATTTGTTTTTCTGAAGCATCACACAGATGTCTCTCCCTACAAACCTAACCAATTAAATTTAGGCAAAGCAATTTGATGCTAAATTAATTTGAGTGAATTTTCTACCACTTAAGAAGCTGAGTCATATAACTTTCAAAAAAACATTTAAAAATAATTTATTTCTTTTATTTTAATGTCCTTTTAAATGTGCTGGGTCTTCAATATCTTAAGAGAATCCATTACCAAACAAATGCAAGCACCAGTGGTACTGTGGTTATGGTTGGGCTCCTAAACACAAGGTTAACAGTTCAAATCTACCTGCTGCTCCTCAGCAGGGAGGTGAGAGTTTATACTCCCATAGAGCCACAGAGTCAGAAACCCACATGAGAAATTATGCTCTGTCCAGCAGGGTCAACATACATAAGCAATGACTCAATGACAGTGAGTTTTGGAGGGGGTTGGGTTTCTTTTTTATCATTAATATTCCTTCATTTCTGAGCTTGGGTTAGTCTTGAGCCCTGCTTTTTTTAAAGTAATTTTATTGGGCACTCATACAACTTTTATCACAATCCATATATCCATGCATTGTGTCAAGCACATTAGCACATTTGTTGCCTTTGCTATTCTCTACTTTCTTGCTTTCTACTTAAGTCCTTGGTATCAGCTTCTCATTTTCCTCCCTCCGTCTCTCCCCCTTGATAATTTATAAAGTATTATTGCTTTTTCATGTTCTACACTGTCTGATGTCTCTCTTGACCCACTTTTCTGTTGTCTATCCCCCAGGGAGGGGGTTATATGTACATCATTGTGATCGGTTCCCCCCTTTCTCCCCTTTTCCCTCCTGGTATCTCTACTCTTATTATTATTGGTCCTGAGGGGTTTATCTGTACCAGTGTACATTCTCTTATCTGTACCAGTGTACATTCTCTGGTCTAACCAGATTTGTAAGGTAGAGTTGGAATCATGATAGTAGGGGGCAGGGGTGGGGGAAACATTAAAGAATGAGAGAAAAGTTGTATGCTTAATTGGTGCTATTCTGTACCCTGCCTGGCTCATCTCCTCCTCACCACCCTTCTGTAAGTGATGTCCAGTTGCCTACAGATGGGCTTTGGTTCTGAGTTTGAAGTTCTGGGGAGGTATTAAAGTATTCTCAGAATAAGTTTACATTTTAAATTCAGGAGCTGATGAAATCTATCCCATAAAACTTGTAAATCCTCAGGGAAGCATTCTGGTACATATACTTGTATGTTTTAATCCACTAAACATCTCTCATATTTAGTCTAAGTGAATGTTTTTTGGTTCTAAAGTATCTTATAATTCTGAAAAGTACATATATACATATATAAATATTTGTGCATATAAATATATTTATATACACAATATAAATATATACAAATATAAATATGTATCAATATAGATATAAACATATAAATATTGTATATAAATATACGTGTGCATACATATTGAATATGTATATATATTAAACCATTTTATTGGGAGCTTCCACAGCTCTTACAACATTCCATACATCAATTATATCAAGAATATCTGTACATATGTTGCCATCATCAATTTCTAAACACTATTTAAGCCCTTGATATTAGCTCCTCCTTTTTTCCTTTCTTTTCCCCTCCCACCGTCATGACCCTTTGATAAATTTTAAATTATTATTGCTTTCATGTCTTACACCGACCTCTCTCTCCCTTCACCCACAGTTCGTTGCTTACTTCCTAGGATGAGAGGTATATTGCATCAATCATTGCAATCGATTCCCCTTCTGGATCTCCTGTCTGCCCTCCCTTCCGGCCCTATACCTCTGGTATCACTCTTCCCATTTCTCTTCCTGAGAGCTTTACCTGCCCTGGATTTCCTGTGTTGTGAGCACTAATCTGTACCAATGTACACGCTCTGCTCTAGCCAGAACTGAAAGGAGGAGTTGGTTCAAGATAGTCGGGTGAGGAAGTCTCAAAGAACCAGAGGAACACTGTGTTTCATCAGTGCTGTACTGCACTCTCGTTGACTCATCCCGTCCTTGTGACCCCTGTGTGAGGGGATGTCCTCTTGGCTACCAAAAGATAAAGCATCTAGGGTCTTAAAGGTTTGAAATTAAGCCAGTGGCCATGTAGCAGAGAAGCAAAACACCCACCTGGAAGAAGCACACCCACCTCTGTGATCATCAGGTGTTGATGGAATCAGGTAACAGGCACCAGAAGGCTAAAACCAAATAAACAAGCAAACAAAATATACTGTTGAAAATGATGGGGGGGGGGGGGGTTGGAGCAGAGACTCAAAGTCTATATTAAGCTACTTTTAATTGTTCACTTTTAATCTCTGTGGCCTTCAGTTTAAATACTACAGAGCATATTATTATCATTTTCTATTAAATAGATGTTTCTTGATTCAGAATTATACTTTACACAAAATTGTGAGTTTCTCTGTACTTACATTTTTTACTATTCTAATTCTATGATTCACAAATATAGGTGAGCTAGGCTCAACACCTGCATTTATCAAAAATTTTATAGAGAATAAAGATTACTATGTACTTCTTGGGATTAATTTTTATCATTCAGATATTTATTTATAAATATTTATTTGATACCTGATTTTGAAAATTTTTGTGTTCAAAGCAATAGTAGATACTAATTGATAGTAGCAACGGTTTCACTCAAATTAAATTAACAACATAAAAACTAAATTCTAAAAGACTCAATCAGAAACAAGCATGAGTTTAGAGACATTGCAGCTAGATTAAATATAAAATCAAGAGGCTAGAAGATGGTAGACTATGAACACACAAATCATTTATAACAAATACAGAGAGACTAAATGAAATAGAGACAGATGATAATTCTGGGACCTGGAGCTTCAGAGAAAAGGACAGCGAAGTGGACTGAATACCAAATAAGAGATGACGCTGAACAAAGCAGTCAGAGGTGAGGCAGAAGAATCAATTTCCGGCAGACCTGGGCCGGGACAGTTATCTTGACGTTCAGCAAGCAGCATTTAATGGGGACAGCACTCAAAAGCACAATAGCAAATTGTGTTGAAGAAATTGGAGGGTGCCCGCCTCTCAGAAAGAAGAGCATCGGTGTCTTAACAAGCAGACAGCTAAATGAGGTAGAGGCCTGATAGTCTGTGTGAATCAAAGACTGTAAATAATAAGTCTGTGTGATTCAAGGAGTGTGCATAATAAATTCTAAGACTGGAGGAGGGCAAGTTATTAAAGCTAACATCCTGAGCACTTGGTTTTCAGCAGGATGTGGATGACAAGGAAAGCCCAACATCCTTTTGCACGGTTGCTCCATGGACTTCAGGTACAGCCCCTTGGACCACAGACCAAGGATAGGAATAGCCTTGCTATAGAGTGCAGTAGATTATTGCAGGTGTCTTTAATTTAACATTATCACTTTATTATTTGATCTCCCTGTTGTCCCATTTTTAAGTTGTTTCCATTTTAAATACTTTCTATTCTCTTTTTAATTGTGTTTTTTAAAATCCTTTTTATTTTGTTATCATTGGGTAATTTCAAGTTTTAATTTGTGTATTTTTCTGTACATGAAATCCAGATTTGGTAAATCTGTATACAAAATAGCTCGATGAATATTTTTAGGGGTATAGTATGGGAGATTGGGGGGAAAGGGGAACTAGTATCAATATTGATGCGTACAAGAAAAAAGAAAAGTTTCCAAAATTTACTGTGCTGGTGACTGCACAACTCTTTTTAATATAACTGAAATAGTGAAATGTATGATGTGTGTGATGTCAATGAAACTCTTTTTATTAATGATTTCATTGACCAGTCAATCACTTAGTAATAGTTCAAATAAAAAGAGGGAAAAGCGCCCCAAAAGCATAGAAAGAGCTACATCTATACAACATTTAGATCTTCCACACACTTTCTGATGACCCGAAGACTGGTCAGCCCCCACTGCTTTCCATTGTGCACACATCACACACACACAGACCCTTCCCAAAGAGGCCCACACACCTTCTGCGCCGCTTAAGGTGGAACCTCAGCCTCATGAATCCAGCTCTTTGGGGCAGAGCACCTTGGGTGGCCCATCCCTCCTTCCATGATACCCTTCAACCCTGTCCCCATCTGCCTTCTGGGCCCAAAAGATGCCCTGCTGGGAGCAAGCACTCTGGCTCCATCTTCCTTTGATCCTGCAGTAGCTACATAAAACTTGGATCACATGACCACAATTAGGACTGCAGGAATTCAATTTAGTACAAGGCTTCCAAATTCTCCCTTCTACACTCATTACTGCTGGGATCTCTTGGTTAGCAGAAAAGTCAACTCACACCAGGTACCCTATATCCATAAGAATCTGGTTTTCACTGGATTCTGTCCCTACCCCATGGTTTGTCTTTCATTTCTTTTTCTCCTTTTTCTTCTGAAAATCTATTCTTTCTCTACTTTCTCTTTCTCCTAGTCTATACCCTGTTTCCTTCCTTTCTTTCTATTTTCTTCTTTTAAGTTTTCAACCTTATGCATTAGCTCTTCCTTGCTATTGTTTACTGCATATTTCTTTCTTCTTTCTTTTTTAAATCCATTAAACTCTTTTTTTTCTTGCTGCTTTCCCCTGATTTTAAACAAACTAATTTATTGTGTGATCTCTCCCCTACCCCCACACCACACCTCTCTTTTATTTTATCATATTCAATAAGAGACAGTAGCTCTCTCCACAAAAGCAAGGCTCAGCTAACCCATACAGTCTGCAGGCTCAATCCTTGAAAAGAGTCACTAATCACTTCTTTACTGCATGATCATTAAAAGATGGAAGACATCATCAAAACTGTGCTGTACAAACCTGTACAAACTTCAAAACAGAGAAATTCAGGCAGCATAGTTGCTACTACTCCAACCAGGAAATAATAATAGATTTCAAATGAATGATATTTAGGCTCCTTCAATATTTTTGAGCACTTTTTCAGATATTTCCAATGCACTTTTTCCCCTTAAAATGATTTTCTTATTCTTTAATTTTGTTACTTGTTTGAGCCTTGTTGTTTCATTTCTTCAAATAAACTGAAATTGTCACTGGCTTCCAGACATTTTGGTACTGTTATATTTTTAGTTATTGGTGATCTTATGTTGGTGTGATTTTAGGGACATTTTTCATGATAATGATATATGAACATACATATATACTCTCCAATGGCTAAAATTACTGTCACTGGAGAGAAACTGACATAAGTTCTCTATGAGGTGGTAGCAGACAAAGAAGCCCTATTATACAAATCCTACTCAAATTTGTGCAGTATATCTTTAAGGCAAGAAGGAAAAAATAAAGACATCCAAATTAGCAAATAAAGAGTAAGACTCTTGCTATTAACAGATGATATGATATTACATATTGAGAAAGTCAAATATTCACACAAAGACTATTGGAACTAATTGAAAGACTTCTCAAACTGACAGGATACAAGATAAACATAGAAAGATCAAACCATTGGTCTATAACAAAAAAAAAAACTCTGAAAAAGAGATCACAAGAAAAGTATCAGTCACAATAGCCACACAAAAGATGAAACACAAGACTTATACAAACAGAACTACAAAACCCTACTACAAGAAACCTAAAAAGCACCATAAACATATTCTGAGAAATATATTCTGCTCATAGAAGGGTATAATTAACAATGTAAAGATGTCAAGTCAACCCAGAGAAATAATCAGGTGCAATGCAAATCTATTTCAGATTCTGTCATATTTTTAAAAATATGCAGAAAACTATAACCAACTTAACATGGAAAGAAATGCACTAAAAAGAGCAAAGAATGGTTTTCATTTTCCATTATCAAGACCTTCTACACAATATGCTAGTCAACACAGCCTGAAATTGGCACAAAGACCTACACAAATAACAACATAAGCGAGTTGAGAACCCCAAAATCAATCCATCCACCTATGAACTGCTGACTTTTTAAAAGGGTAAATCAATATTAAATGGCGGTGACATAGTAAAATAAATAAAGAGCCAAAATAAAGGTGCCAAAATAAAGAGCAACACAAAAGGCAAAAGTAACAATCCAAGATTAAAGTATTAAATTTTAGAAGCCCATTTATTTTGTTTTCAGAAGTCCACCTTTAACAAACGGTCGTGGTAGTAACAGATATCCATTTACAAAAGAGAGAAACAAAACCTGTACCTCACCCTATATATACAAATGAGCTCAAGACGAATCACAAACCTTACATGTCAAACCTCGACATAACGATAAACAATTTAAAGAAAGACAAATTTATTGTTCTTTGCATTACATAGATATAATATCAATTAAACTGGAAACACAAATGGCAGAAGAAAATGTCAGTGACTGATGCCTCCTGAAAATTAGATACTAACTGATCTCTAAATTTGATGGAAAACACTGACATGTCAACAAGAAATGAACAAATGATATAATTTTAAAATGAGCAGAAGTGAATAGATAGCTCACCAAAGACAGTCAGTCAATCAACAAGCATGTGATCACTAAATGTAATCAGTTGCCATTAGAGAAATCTAAATCAAAGTCATAGTGAAATACTATCACTGCATTAGTAGCAAACTTTCTTAAAAGTAGAAAACACATTAGTGAGGATGGAGAAAGTCTGGGACACTCATCCCCTTGCTGATATGACTGTATGTAACATGGTGCCATCACTATGCTAACTAGGGCAGCGCTTCTCAAATAGTACAGTGATTTAGGAATAGAGAACCAATGATCTAGCAATTCCTGCATGTGTTATGAATACAAGATAGAGAGACATATGGACAGCTGTCTTATTGCAGCACTATTCACAGTTTCAATAAGCTGGAAACCACCTAAATGTCCACCAATGCACAAATAAAAGTTGGTACAAGCACACAAGGAATACTGTATCACATTTTTAAAAATTATGATGACTCTCCCAAACACCTTATAACATGCGTGTACACAGAGGACACTATGGTGCATGAAATTAGTAAGTCATAGCAGGAAATATATATATATATATATGAAACTAGTATTGCAATGTAGAGTAAACCATTAAGTTTGTTGCATATTCACATTGTAAGTCCCATCAAATGATCTATTTATTTAGACAAAGGAATATGTCTGTAGTGTATCACATAAAGTCTAGGTAGTAGCATCATATCTGGCAAAGATGGTGAAAGCAACCTCTGCCTTATCAGAGATTTGGGTTCTCAGGTAACTGTGTCAATCTAATAGTTGAGTTAAGATTCAGAAGGCTTTCTGGGATAATGTCATGGAAAATGAAAATGATCATAATGTAAATCACTGCAGTAATTATTATAAGAACTTTGAAAAAAGCCAATTTCTCTAAATTGTAATCTTATTGTAATGTAACAAACTTGCAGATGTGCCTCTTTGCCCTCTTAATCTGAACATCCTCCTGTTTTTAAAGGGACAGCGTATCTGGTTTCCACCTGCAGCAGATCATGGACACATAATAGCAAAAATAGCAAAAATACATAATAGACACCCATCATAGTATGAAAATTGAAACATCTTAATTAGTTTCTTAGAATAATGATTCTGTTTTATTTTTGTTGCAAATCCAAACTGCCCTATCTTCAACTTCATAGCAATCTTCTATTATTTTCAAGTGACATAGGATTTCCAGTAAAGAACGCATTTAAAATATAAAAATAGGCAACTCCTCTTAATCATTTCTACTTTCAGTTCTTCACCAAGAGAAATGTTTCAAGAGCATTTCATAGCAGTCGACAGCTCTTTCTAATCACTTGGATGCTTTATCAGAAGACTTAACAAATTGCAAATTGAGGATGTCCTTTATTTTTAAGTTACTTTCTGAAAAAAGGAACCTTTTGATACTTCCATAATAATTGATGGTTTTCCGAGTCTGTTATTTCTACATCAGCTTGCCTTCTCAGCCTCATTATATTCTTTTTCAATTCAGGCTAAGTTTTAGATACCAAAGAATAATGTCATTTTCTAGGTTTTTTTTTGGTTTAGTTTTTTCTGATCTTACCCTCCAACATTTATTCAGAAGCACTAAATAGATGGAGACATTGTTCCAGAAGATATAGATGTCAATTGAGAAAAGCATATTAATGCAAATAGAATCACATGAGTATATCTGACGTAGATACAGATTTGGATATCATAAATTCAAATACTTTTACAGATACAGGTAACACCAAAATTTTTATAGTTTGCTTGAATTCATTTCCTTGGAGTACAATTTTCAAGGTAGTTCAAAAATAATTTTGGAATTATCTCCCAATTGGGGATATAGATTATTGAGACTTGAGTGTACAAACTTACTTTTTAGATATTTTAACACTTATCTGCCAAAATAAAGAGTAACACAAAAAGCAACAGTAACAGTCCAAGATTAAAGTATTAAATTTTAGAAGCCCATTTATTTTGTTTTCAAAATTCCTAAAATGTATATGCTTTATATTTTAAGGAGAGCTTTAAATTTACAGATAAATTAAACAAGCATTATGAAAATACCATAGAGATATTTTCCCTTCACAGTTTCTATTATTGTTAATGTATTACACTAGTATAATATATTTGTTATAATTTATAAATTGATATATTTTATTATTTATTTTTATATAGGGGAAAATATGAACATAGTAACCCCCCACAGCAAATTATGCAATCAAGGTTCCCACATTTGGGGAAATTGCAGGAGTCAGCACATCTGGAGTGCAAATGATAAGCCTCGCCCATGGAAACCACCCTTGTGATCATAGTATCTCCCCTGCCAGATAAGTATGAATTGATACATTATTTTTTACTGAAGACCAAAATTTGCACTGGGAGTCACTCTGTGTTTTGCGCTTAATTTCACAATCCTAAAACTTACCTGTGCATTAAATATTCATCCCTTTTTGTTCTCCTTACCAAGACCCTGGTGCTAGCTGGTCTTTTTATTACCTCTAACTTATCCTTTTCCACAATTTCTTGTGATGCAAATCTTACAGTATGTAGCCCCTCAAATTTGCATCTTCACATCAACCTATGCATTTATATTTCTTGTGCGTCCTTTGTTGTTATTTGCTAAATATATCATTTATTTTTATCACTGAATAACATTTCATTGACCCAACGAAAACTCGTGGCTAACCTCAAGGTGTCCTGGCTAATGACTTAGACATCATCTGGAAAGTTTAACATTTTGAATTTTACACTTTGATCTATTAATCCCAGATTTTGTTCATTGAATTACCTTTGCCCTTTTTCAGAATTACTCATTCTCTATGCACTACATATATTTGTATGCCAATTAACAGGGGAGTTGCTTTAATCCTTGAACTAAACTTCCCAATTAAGAAACCAAATTCCATTACATGTTTGATTATACATCAGAAGTCCCAGCAGCTAATTTTTTCTGTCATTAATGTAAATACAAGGGCTAGCCACCCACCCCACCCCAACCACCCCCCAAAAAAAACAGATGTGCTGAGAGGGTGATCATGCTTTTGCAGTTCTTTAAACCAGGTCAGAGTATTAACCAAGGTTTCTATTTAGAGGTCCTGAAAAGACTGCATAAGAGTGTGTGTGTGGGGGGGGGAGCCTGCTTGGTGGCAGATGGGGGCTGGTTATGCCACCACAAAAGTGCAGCTGCTCATGCAGCCATATCAGCGCAACAGTTTGGGGCAAAAACAGTATGCCACTCTTGCCTCATATACCTTACTCACATGACCTCTCTAGGAGACTTCTTTTTGATCCTTCAAATGAAGAGGTGATGAAAGGACAGTGATTTGACAATGTAGAAGAGGTGAAGAACAAAACAAGGGAGGTGCTGTCAGCCATCCAAACAGATGAATTTGAAAATGTTTCCAGGAAAGAAAGAAAAAGAAAAATGTTTCCAGGAATGGAATCACATATTTGACACATATATTAAGTATAATGGAGAGTATTTTGAAGGTGATAGGGTTGTTTTGTAAAATAAGTAAATAAATATATAGCATTAAATATGTATTTCCCTTGTATATCTGCACCCAAATTTGGTAGTATACAAATTTGGTAGTTTACTTATCATTTGTGCAGATTATCTGGATTTTTTCGCTTCTCTTCTTATGCAAAGCAGGAAGGTATCAAAGGGAGACTGTTACACTCTTTTTCTTCCTCTAGGTTAGACAACTCTTCAGAAAAATAGTCTCCTCTGTGGAGAGACCACAGAGAACAAAACACTTCTAGGATACTTTTCCTGAACTTCTAGCAATTTGCTAGTCACTATTTAAATGCTCCTACCCATTTCTGACTCTAAGAATTTCTTCTCCTAGTCTGCTGTGACCCTATACATACCTCTCTCTCTCCAGTTTTGAGACCAGCCATTGACCCTATGACCTGAATTCTCTGCTTGATCTAACAATTCTTGTTGATTTCCTGTTTGTTCACAATTTATCTTGCTTTTTTTTCCTTATCTTTGTTAACTCCAAAAATAGCTGAATAACTCAATTGTTTAAACATATCCAGGGAGAATTATATAATCACCATCATGGGACTAGAGTCAAGCTTCTTGCATAGCCCCCAAACAGAAACGAAAAACAAGGCAAAGTTTTACAAGGCGCATTAGAAGTCAACCCGTGGAGCTGTTGTTTTTAATCTTTATATCTTAATACATTTGAAATATTAATGGAACCCAGCTGATGCCCTCTGGTACTCACGGGACTGTTAACTATCATCCACTATGCAGGAAAATGGGAGAGGGAGCATGCATTTGGAGTTCTTTCTATCACGTCTGAGTGTTAAGCTTTGGAAAAGATTATGTAACAGCGTGTGTCCAAAAAGGCTGCTTTGTGGTCAACGGGGGGGGACTCGTTTTGCCACCATGGCAAGATGCTCCCATCACTATATACAGCCTCAGAAAACAAATACAGCATCTTTGGTCGTTGGAACCAACTTCATGGCATATTTTCTCTGCTCATTAGATACATTTTATCATAATATTTGTACTGTCAGACAGAAAAGAAGACAAAGATAATGTGATCTCTTCTTTATCATAAGCAGTCCATTTACTCCCCATGAAAAGCTGATATCACATAAATTCAATACTTAGGTCAGCATTATGAAAATAGGGTTATTGGTTGTTCATGATCACTTCTTGGGAATATGAACTAGCAGATGGCATTTCCTCTGTCATCATTTAGCAGAAAACAATTAAAAGCAAATGAGTCTTAAAAAATAATTGGCATGCTCAGTTCTGTGATGGTTATTTTTGTAAGAATCAAAACTCATTGAAACATAGTTAAGATACATTTAAATATTCATTTGGCATGCTAGTTAAGTCTAATGTTTACATTGTGGCAAAATTATGAAAATAGCTCTGTATACTCTTCAGTAGATGTAAAAATTTGAACAGTGAATAGAATGTTACCCTTGCATTTAATGCTGACCAATTAAAGCCATGTGTCTTATAAGATTTCTGAAGCCACCAACAGATTTACAGTGATATTAATGGAGGTTAAACTTCAGGAAGTCTTGCTTTCATGGCTTCTTTTTCAATCCTGGGAGATATCTGAGGAATTTGTTTACCAACTCACTTTGGGAGCAACCTTTTTTAAAAGTGAGACATGAGTTTTACCCCGTTTCATATAGGTTGACATTGGAGTAAAAATTGGTGTGCTACTGCTTTTGCTAAGCAGTGATTAAGTTGGAAACATCTTCAAATGTTAGGATGTTAGGGATAGTGATATAGCTTGCATTCACTGAGGTGCATATCTGTCTTCTTGCTATCAATTGCATTGTATTAATGGTTCTGAGAAGATCCTTTCCATGAGAAGATGTCAGAGTTTATATGTGTCAAAAAGCATCCAAGACTGGAAATATGTGGGAAATGGAAGAAAGATAAAATGCAAAGTATTTGGAATCAGAAGCATGCCTGTGGAAAACCTTCTAATGATCAGACATAAAATTGAAGGGAAGTAGAAAAATGAAAGCTTCTTCTTGTCAGGAATATATTGTTTACATTATATATTTCATGATGAATTAGTCCATATTCATTGGCATAAAGGAACATTCTTTTATTATTGCACATAAACTTTTTGAGAATCTTAAGTCCAGGAACAAGTTCTTTATATAGCTCGGCTTTCTCCTTATTTTGCAGCCAACATTTGGCTCAGATCCCTTCCCCAAGAAGTGGATCTCTTGTCATGGGCCCTCCCCAAGATCGCCCAAGACCCTCAAGCAACAGCACAGCCCCTGGCTTACCTTAGAGCAAATGGCATAAAAGAGAAGAAAGGGGACATTACAATGCCTTCTGGGATCTAACACCCCAATCACCCATGGTCATTTTAGCATTACCCTACAAATCCGCGGTGAGCCACTTGCTCTCATGCAAAAGGAATGCTCCACTTCTTCAATGGGAGGTATGGAAATGAATTTGCGGACATATTTTGAAACCACCACATTTGAACTTAAAATTCTTTTTCTAATGGATTTCAGGTGCAATAATTCCTATTAAAGTGTTCCTCGTTGTGCAAAAACCTACAGGTCTTACAGTGTTTGTGTTCAACAGTAACAGTTAATGTAAGAAAGAAAATTCATGGATAGTTTTCTTAAAACACTAAACATGTACATGACTACCCGTATATTAATTACCCCATACAATATTATCTGTTCACCTCCAATTCTGTTATTTGCTCTAAAGTAGCATTATGCGGTCATCAATACTATCAGAGCCCCGTTCCCCCCTTTCTCTCCTCTGTCTTCCTTAATCTTCAGGGAATCATTTCTCCCACAGCTGTCACTGAAGGACCATCCATCTTGTCATTCCTACAGTGAATGATCTCAATTTTACACATGCACATGCCTAGGTCGGACAGAATTAATGAGGTGAAACCTAAACCTTAATAGTAAGGAGTGAAATACTAAAGAACCAGAGGATAGTTCATCAGTGCTCTACCGCAGTCTAAATCGCTCATCGCCCAACATGGCTCCCCTTTCAGGGCCCTCTCCTGGTGTCTTGCAGGTGGGTTTGGGGAATCCTCTTTGTCCACTGTCCTTCACATCAATTTCATTGTTTGGTTTTGTCAACACCTAAAGATCCCGCAGGCTGATGTGTTTCTTCCATGCGGGCTTTCTTGCTTCCCTGATACGTGGCTCCTTGTTAAACTTCAAATCTTTAACATCGCAGGTGTTATGTCTTTTAAAAGCTTAAAAGAAAGCACCATCAGCTTTCTTCACCATTTCTTAGGGATCCATTTTGTCTTCAGTGACGGTGTTAGAAAGGTACCATGTGTACTCGAATATAAGCCGACCCGAGTATAAGCCGAGGTACCTAATTATTACCTGGGAAACCAGGAAAATTGATTGACTCCAGTACAAGCCTAATGTGGGAAATTCAGAAGCTATTGGTGAGTTTCAATAATCAAAACAAATGAAAATAAAATTACCAAAAATTGAGAAATCAGTGGGGCAATGTATTTAAATATGTATTTTAAATAAAAAACATAAATAAAATGACGTCATTTAACATTAGTGAACCAGCACAGAAAGTGGAAAATAGGATCAATAAAAACAATAAGGTATCTACAATGATGCCTGAAGAGAACTATTCCCTGAGGATGCAGCTGACTGCCGACGACCGAAAGCCTCTTCTGCGTGCTACCACGCCCACCACTAGCAGCTGCGAGGCCACGATATGGGAAGCGGTTGGGTCTGCGAGGTGGCGATACAGCTCAGCGATGAGGCGGTGAGCTGCAGGGTCTGGGTCTGTCAGGTACCACTGTATATAAGTCGAACCGTGTATAAGTCGAACCCCAGTTTTTCAGCACATTTTTTGTGCTGAAAAACTCTGCTTATACAGAGGTATATACAGTAAGCATCAGGCAGACCCAAATCATGAAAACAAGCCATTCTTGTATTTATGTGAGATTTCAGTAGAATCACAAAGTCCATCAGCTTCTTTATTGAATTTGCAGGCATGCACGTGTGTGTATATGTATATGTATATATGAATATAAATACACCTATAATTATATATTTATGTGTTTCTATATCTGTATTTATACCCACACATATAAATCTTTGCATTCTTATTCTTTCCTTTTTTCATTCCTCCTGCCCCACTATCATGCTTGCCCATCATTCATCTCTCAGTAATTCCTCTCAGAACCACTTCAGTTGATGAAATACTTCCAGGAATTCTACACACTCATCATTGTCCATTAGATAACCCTTGCTATTCCCCTATCGGTGTCATTGCTGGCTCCCCTACACCTCCTCCCTACCATGTAACCCTGGAACCATCAGACCTACCACTCTCTCCAGAGAGTTTCATGTACTCCCTATCTCATAAGACAGACATCAACAG
Organism: Nesogale talazaci; assembly: GCA_004026705.1. Lineage (NCBI taxonomy): Eukaryota > Metazoa > Chordata > Mammalia > Afrosoricida > Tenrecidae > Nesogale > Nesogale talazaci. The sequence continues at coordinate 19,220 of PVJH01004885.1, read as the reverse complement.
AAAACCAATTTTTAAAAAAAATTAATTAAAATGGAGAAAACCATAAAAATAGCTCCAAGTCTAACTGGTAGCCTACCCAGAGAAGATAATTGTCTTATCTCTCTGTCATATAGCAAACCATACCTGTTATAATCCCTCTGCCCAATCCCTTTTTCTTTCAGAGTTCCATATCCTGACCCACTTACCCAGCAGCCTGTGTCATACACCCTTTTAGAATTCAGTCTCTGCGTCTGAAAGACGCTCACCCTAAAGGTACCTCAATCTCGGCCTACAGTCAGGCTTGGAGCGATCTGAAGCTCTTCTTCCTCCCTCTCCCCCCCCCTTCAGCCCATTGCACCACTAGACTTTGAGTTTGGTCCCCTTATGAGAGACCCCCAACCAGCTCAAGGGAGGTGCCAAGTGCCGCCCCCTGAGTCAGACATCTACAACCTGGATTCCATGGGGACTTTGAAGCTTTGCTCCCATTCCTGGTCTGTTGCATTCTCCTCTTGGTGTGACCTCTGCAGGCATCTCAGCCAGGCTGCTCTCTCTGCACTGTACCTGCCATCCTCCAGGGAGAGGACATCACATCTTGAGCTGAAGTCAGCCCTGCAGTCATCTCTGGGAATGAGATGCTCTGAGCAGAAATACTACCTTCAAGGATTGGCACACTGGCATGTGGTTTGCTCTTGGGTTCTCTTTTCTGTGGAGACATAAAGTATACCCTCCCCTTGGATGTATTAGCAACCTGGTCCCCCACCGCCATTTTTCTTCCCTCCACGCCTCTGTGGGACTTAAAGACCTATGAGAGTTGGGGAGGGTGAGGGGTGGAGGTGGTGCCTTATAGCAGAGGTACTAATCTGCATCTTTATTTTTTGTTTATTTAGTTAGTCATTTAGTTATTCGAGGAAATATATATCATTAGAGTTGATCTGGATCATGCCAGACTATCTGGTCCTCTGGCCAGGAGTTGTGTGTTGTGTGCATTTTTCCCTTAGCCCATTCTGCTGTTTGGACTTACCTCAGAGAATTCATATTGTACTGGATATTCTGTTCTTGGCTAATTGCACTCAGCATGCCATCCTCCAGCTCTTTCCATGAGATGAGGTGTTTCATATTTCTATTACTGTCTTGAGGGGTGCATAATATTCCATTATGTGTATGTACTAGAGTTTCTAATTCATCTGTCCATTGACAGAAATATGGACTGTTTCCAATTTGTTGTAGTAGTGAACTGTGCCATGATGAACATTGGAGAGCATGGTCTGTTTCCTACTTCTTCTGTGTATATACCCAATAGTGGAATTGCTGGGTTCTTAGAGTATATATGTGCATATATTAGATCTTGTCAAATCACTTTGCACAGTGGCTGTTCATATGTACACGACTACCAACAGTGAATGAGTTCCTGCCTCACCACAGCCTATCCAACAGTTGTTGCTTTCTGTTTTTTGAATTGGGCTATCTTTGTGAATGTTAAGTCGTGTCTCATAGCTGTTAATCTGCATTTCCTGGATGGCTATTAATCAGGAACATTTTCTCATATGTCTACTGGCCCTATAAGTTTCCTCTCTGTCAATCTTCTATTCAAGCCTTTTGCTCATCTCCTCAGTGGGCTGCTTTTATTTTCTTGTTGTAGGTTTGGAGGATTCTGCAGATATTTTTCTGGGCATCACTGCCCCCTGGTGGAAGTAGGAGGCCCAGTCTTGCTCCTGGAGAGCTGCTGCTGGATTTGAACCACCAACCCTGTGGGCCACTGTCCCGCATACAACCACTACGCCTCTGGGGCTCAGCCCTGATTCTGTAGATTTTAATAAACCCTTTATCTGCTATTTCATTAACAAATATCCTTTCCCAGTGTGTGGGCTATCTTATTACTGACTCTTGATGAAGTTTTTTGATGTACACAAATGTTTTATCTTAAGCATTTTGGGTTTTATGATTTTCTGGCATTTGACAGCATGTCAGAATTTTTTTTTATTATTACTATTTTTCTACTAAATAATTTTATGCTTCTATATCAAATTTTGAATTCACTTTCTGGTGGTTAATAGCCCAATGTAAAACCCAGTATGCCATCTGTCAACACCACCAACAACAGCTTGTTCAGCTAAATTCATATATATTTATTTTCCATTGTTGAATGTCATGTCCTGGATGAAGTTCACTGCACCAGCTGTTGCTTGGTGGTGTAGTTAGTTCTGACTGGTACTGACTGTGCACAGCAGAAAGAAGCACTGCCTATTCCCGAATCTTCTTTAAAAGTTTTGTTATGTTTGTCTACATTGTGGAAGCCACTGTATCAGTGCATCTCATTGAAGGTTTTTCTTCTTCTCCCTGTCATTCTGTTTTACCAGTCATGATTCTTTTCACGGGACTAGTCCGTGCTGATGGAGCCTGGTGGCAAAGTGGGTCATGGGTTGGGTTAAGGACTGCAAGGTATGCAGTTTGAAAAAACTAGCAGTAAAGATAAGGCTTTCTGCTCTACTAAAGATTTAGAGTATTCGCATCCTACATGGACAGTTATAATGTAACCAATAGGGGGTGATAGCAGAAAATGATGTTAAATATAATGAAGAGAAAAGTCTAATAGGGATTTTTATGTAAATTGAAGGAAGCTAGATATGCCACTGAGTAGATTCATAGGAAACAAGTTTGAGATTTCTTTTTAATGGTAGACCATTAATTTTCCTTCTCAGGTTGTGCAGTTAGCTCATCTGAAAAAAATTAGAATAAAGCAACTGGCAGTTGAAAATAGTATTAAATATTTGAATGAATAGGAAAGTATAGAAATTAAAGTCTGTCAGTTCTCTCTGAAATCTGAGAAATGGAATGTAGAGGGGATAAATAAAGAGAAAAGGGGGGTAGAAGCCATTATGTAACTGATGATCATAGAGATTTTAAATTTTGCAAGGTCACTTTTGTTACCTTGACAACCTGAAATCATACCACCATGCAATAACTAGAATGCCTTTGGTAGATTTATTTTAAAGTCTCAGTTAATGGAAACCTTTACCATTTAAAAGGTGTCAGATAATGGTATTCCTTTGGGATATAAAGTAGAGTTTTTTGAAATTTTGTTTGAATATACTGTTTCATTTCTTCTAATTTCAAATTAGTATTGGATGTATAATTCAATAAATTTTATTACTTTTTCAGTTTAGAATGAAGGAAATTTACTTGAGATGCATGAAAAGTAAAAAACTGGAATTGTGTACAAGAAAGAGTGAGGTACATTTTCAAACTAACCCTTAACACAAAATCAATAAATATAGAAAGAGACACTAATCCAAATTTTAGCTATTTATTAAAGTACACTCAATGAGATAAAAGATGCATGTTCATGTGATTGATAATGGAGAATCATCAGACCTGGATTCAAACCCAAATTTGTCTGCTACTGTTGGTGATAGTATCTGCATTTATTAATGGTTACTTTCAGTTGTCTTTATATTTCTGCCTCAGAATGATTCTACAGTCTGTGACAGATATGCAAATAGCACTTGAATAGAAAGAGATTATTAAAATAAATCACAATAATTAGAAAGAGGTACAACAGATTTAATGAATACCACAGCTACACAAAGAGCAATATTAAACCGTGCTGTCTTTAACATTTCAGGAAGAACTTTTTATTTGAAACTTTCTGTGTCTAAATAAACATAAATTAAGTAGAAACATTGGTTCTTTTCCCTAACTAAATGCAGCTACGAATCAGTATTAAATCTCTCTGTGCTAGTCCAGGTAGATTAGTGAAACAAATTCATAGGAACTCATATGTATAAATGAGAGTCTCACTTTCTCACCCGGAGCTTCAATGAGGCCCATGGTAGAGAGGGAAGAAGGAGGTGGGGAGGAGGGTATGGTAAGAAGATGGCGTCATGGACAGGGGGACAACTAGGCAAAAGGAGCCAGCATCTTGGAGAGGGTAGAGATCCTGTGAGGATTAGAACAACACTAGGCTGGAGAGGAAGCGCTAAAGGGAAGAAAGGGAAAGTGATGGAGGGGCAGGAGGAGGCAAAGAAAAGAGGCACGCTCAAGGAAGCAAAGACATAGGAAGACTAACAGAGATGCCCTCTTATGTGAATACACTTATCCATAACGATAGTGGTATTGTCCTGTGTACATATATTTATAAGGCAATATACTGAAGCTGCAGATGGGCCTTGGGCCTCAGCTCATACCTTCCCTCAATACAGGATTATGTTGTTCTGACAAAATGGCATTCTATTATGCCCTCCCCCCAACTGTCCACAAGATTGAAGACAGCAAGTGGTGTCTGCCTATTAAGAGCTATAGTGTCTGAGGTCATAAAGGTTTGAGATTCAACAAACAGCTATCCAGCAATGAAGCAATAAGCCCATCTGAATGAAGCAAATAAGTCGGAACAGTCATGAGGTGTCATGGACACTGGGCAATGAGCATCAGAAGACTCCCAACAAAGGGAGGGAGAGAGAATAGAGGGAGTTTGAGCAGAGACCAAAAGCCCATCTGTGAACAATGGAACATCCCCCACAGAGGGGTTGAGTCAATCAGGGGACAGCAGAGCACTACTAGGTCACGCAATATACCTCTGATCCCTTGAGGTTCCCTCACCCCCAGCCCATCCCCCATCATGATCCCAGCGCCACTTCCCACTCTGGACCTGATGAGAGCATGTACATAGTTATAGGCAGCAGATAAAGCTCACAACACATGGAACCCAGGAAGAGGAATAGGAATAGAGATAACAAAAGGGGAGAGGGAAAGGGGCACTGATTGCAACAAATGGTACATAACCACACACACCCCACCGGGGGGTGGGGGGGGGCACAACAGAAACCAGAGGGGAAGGGTGATGGCAGGCAGTGTCAGATTTGAAAATAATTAGCAATCTGCAATCCATCAAGGGACCACGAAGGGTGGGGAGCAAGGAGAAGGGAAGTGAAAAAAGAGGAGGTTAGCCCAAAGGCTCAATGGAAAGTAAGTGTCTAGAAAAGGCATTTCTACACGTGTGCGAATATGTCAGATACAACTGATGCATGGGTTGTAATAAGAGTTGGAAGAGCCCCCATTAAAATGATAATAATTTTTAAAAAGAGAGAGAGAGTTTTCATTAAGGGTAATTGTACATTAAGAAAGCATGCTAACCCAGTCTATTTCAAGCCCATAATTCTGATATTAGTCTATAAGTCTGATATCAATCCATAATGTCCTCTTCAGATTCACAAGGCACATGCAATGACCCCGGATGAAGGATGATCACAGGTCAGTGGGTAGAAAGTCTTTGGATTCAATGGTGTTGCAAGCATCTCGGTGCTGGCAGGAGTCTCCACGAAGCTTCTCCAGGTCCATGGTTTTGCCTGCATCAGGATAGTCCATGTGTTTTCTCAGTGGCGTCTTGCAGGGAGTCAGCCTGGTGTCTTGTCAGTAGAGGGTCTCTAAGGAGATGGAGAGTAGAGTAGAGTAGGTATCTCCTGCCTGCAAGGAGGAAAATACAGAATTTCCCAGAATTCTCAGGAGAAGGTCATGCCCACACAGAGGCCGCAGTGGTAATGATCCGATTGACAGGCTAGTTTCCTCTCTTGATCCTCAAATTGACAAATGAGTACATAACTACCACTCTTCCTGTGGACCAATTGCTTAAGGAACTGAGTGAGTATAGCAAACTGGTTGGAGTTTAAATCCACCCAGAGACACACGAAAGGGTCAGCAAACTAATTCCAAAATATCTGTCATTGAACATCTTAGAGAAAAACATCCTGCTTTGAAACTATGAAGCAAAGCCTTTAGGAGTTAGTATCAACTTGAAGCTAGTGTTTTTCTTTTGTATGGATGAGCAATTTCTATAACTATTAAGCCTTTGAAAAAAGAAACATGTACAGCGGTAATTGGATACATTGTCCATTAAATTCTATTTGTTAATCCTGCTAGTCATCCTTGATAATATTTTACTCATTTTTTTGGTTTGCTTTTCTATAACTGTCCAAAGCGATGTGCTAAAGTCTCTTTACAGTTTGTGATAAATGTGTTACTACACTTGCTATTAACATTTACCTCCTATTTTGATATTTACTCTTTGGGGTCTCAATTATTTCAAAAGATATATTCAACTGGTTAATATTTATAAATATAAAACATTTATTTGTGGTAATGTTTGCTATGACATAATACTTAACTGTTGAGTATATATATAGTTGTCTTAAAATAGCACAGTTTCTTAGCTTTATTTGATTTTCTTTTTTGCTGTAACCTGTGTAAAAGAATATAGCCAGGCTATTTTCCCATGGAGGAAATGAATGGATTTGAATTCTTAAAGTATTAAGAATTGGCAGCCACATTCTTAACCATTGGACTATGAGCGTACAAAAAGCACAAACAGCACCACTTCCATTTCATCAATACTAACTCAGAGACTCGATAAGGGTTTGGGGGACACGAAGTCTCTTCTTTTCCCCATGGAGCAGTTAGTGATTGAGACTCACTCACTTTGTGACTGACAATGAATATAAAGTTCCCAGTAGCCACAGATAAGGGGCTGTAGTTTTAGAAGTGCATGGGGCACAGGCTCTGTAATACAGGGTTGCTATGAGTGAGAATCAACTCTTTTGCAGTGATTTTGGCTTTCTTAAGGTTTTCAAATTATTTGGTTATATTAAGTTGAGGTAATTCTTCATCTTGGGTGGTCCATCAGTCATATTAATTTAATACTGGGTTATTGAAGTTGTGAGGCCAAAACTGAAGGGGAACTTTCAGTAAACATCTTTGGATTATGTAGCATTTTTTGCTATGATAGTTGACTTCTCTACCTTCTGAGTTTTTTGAAAGAATTCACTTGACAGAAATTCCCCCGATATTTTCAAATATTTTCAAATCTATCTGTAAATATACCATCATCTCATTATCATTTCTACATATCACATCACTCTCTAAAGCAATTGTTTAAAACTACATAATCATTTGTTTATGTCATGAGTTTCCAGTCATTTGGTACCAGAGGCTTAGATGCTTCTATTCACATACCTGTATTTAGTAAGTAAGCTGTGAATTATCTTTATTTATCTTGACTGGATTCGGTCACATATCCATACTTTCTGTTGGGATGCAACCCCTGCTTCCAATGTAATTCCTACACTTACATCTTTTGCACACCTGCAAGGACCTGTTTGATGATTCAAATGTCAGAGACAAATATCAGAGAGCAAAGAAGCAAAAAACTATATAGAAACCTAAATATGTAATTAGTATGCTTTATTCTATAGCATTCAATTTCATGAGCATTCAGGATTTAAAGGCAGGGAAAATAAACTCTACATCACAATGGAAGAAGCAGTAAAGATATATTGTATAAAGTGTATTTACAGAAATGAAGAATTAAAGGCATTTTGCAAGCAATCACACAAAAAACAATTTGCATTTCTTAATGTTTTAAGTCAGGGTGGTCTAAATACTAAAATCAACACTTAGTCATTTCATCTAAATATATTCCTTTTTCCTCACTTTCTGACTTTTCCCTTATTTCAACCATGTACCTTTAAGTCAGCCTAAAAAGTGTATATGCTAAATGTTTCTACCTATATCAAATAATTTGGCTTTTTTCTTCCCTACAATGTTCCCCTGGTCTTCAAAATTTAGGGTTTATCTTTTCTGACCAGAAATTATTTATTTATTATTTCTTCTCCACTTGTGTCTAATGAATGAACATCAATATGCCTGCTACTATTCACCCAGTTTGAAAATCTCTTCAAGACAGGAACTGGGTCTTCTTTTGTTAACTTCCCATCATACTCTGAAAGTCCTCCGAATACCAATCACCAGCTAACAATTGATCCATGCACTGACTAGCAATTGGAGATTTGCAGAGATTTTAACTACCTGGGTTACCTTCAAGTCAAATACTCATGAAAGCATGTTGTTTGTTGGCTTAATCATTTTATTGGATACAGTTACAAATATTATAACAATCCATAATTAAATTAGATCAAGCATAATTGTACAATTGCTGCCCCCATGATTCTAAAAACAATTTCTTTCTTCTTGAACTCTTTGATATCAGCTTCCTTGTATCCCTTCCCTCTCTCACTCTATACCCCAGGAACCATTATTATTATATGTTATCATTATTGTTATTAGAGTTGCCATCTCACCCCAATGCTTCTGTTTAGCTACAATTCTGTTATTCGTTCCCCTCAAGTGGAGTTATGCAGTTATCATTGCGATCAACCCACGCCATTACTCCCTTTATTATTTCTGAAGAATTTATCTATCCTGGATTTCATGCATCAAACAATCTTAATTATATAAATGAACAATTATCCCCAGATCAGTTCTGAGTCACAATGACCCTTATGTACAACAGATAGAGACACTGCCTAGTCCTTCGACATCCTCACAATTGTGCTTACATTTGAGCCCATTATGCCAGCTACTCTGCCGATCCATCTCATGGAGAGCCTGCCACGTTTTTCTTGTCCCTCCACTTTATTAAACATGGTGTCCTTCTTTAAGAATTGTCTCTTGTGACGCTGTGTCTAAAGTACTGGAGACAAAGTCTCGCCTTCCAAGCCTCTCTGCTTGTTCTCTTCATAATCCATGTTACTTTCCTGTTGGTTGGTTTGTTTTTTAAATCATCCTTTTGGGGGCTTGTTCAGAGCTAATCGCAATCCATATGTGCATCCATTATGTCAAGCACATTTGTTATCATCATTTTCAAAACATTTCCTTTCTACTTGAGCCCTTGATTCTTCATCAAGACCATGATTCTAATCCATTATTTTTTCTTCATTCTTCTTTCATTCAATCTTTCAAGTCCTCATCACTTTCAACAAGCAAGATTGTCTCATCTGCATATCACAGGTTATTAAAAAGCCTGTGGCAGTCATGTGCTTATGTTAATTCTATGATTGAAATGTAGGGGTGGAGTCTAGCCAGTTAATCTGGAAATAGCCATTGAGTAGTCAATGAGGCTTCTGGGTGGGCATGGCCTTCTCCTGAGACTTCTGGGAACTCTCACGATATTTCCCTCATGAAAATGAGAAGCTATCTTCCCCAGTGCTTGGGAGTTCGTCTCAGAGATGACTAAGAGATGACAAGACAAGATGGGAGCATCCAAGAAGCTGGGGAAGCCGGCGGAGACACCACACAGCTTGCCCTGAGGTAGCCAGATCTCTGAAACTGGGGCAGCCACATGAACACCGCTGCCAGTGATAAGTTGCTTCTTCCACCACTGGATGATGTTGATGAACTCTGAGCCCTGGAATGAGGAGCCATGGGGAGACCCCTGCCACTGCCAGGATTCTGCACCCACCGACCTGTGACTTCCGGAGTCGGAAAGAAGCATTATAGACTGGTATCAGACTTATGACTTTGAACTGGACTGGGCTGGGATAATTTCTCAGTATTCCATTCCTTGTGTATATAGACTCTTTCCTTATATCCATATGCATGTCTATGATATTTGTTCCTCTAATCTTCCTGAACTAACACAAAGTCTTTCTCTAATCCTGATTCCACATCTTCTTCATACAGTCCAGCTTCTCTTATGATTTGCTCAAAATACAGATTGACTATTTATGGTGAGGGGATACAACCCCAAAGCAGAAGTTTACTAATTTTCAACCAAGCAGTATTCCCCTGTTCTGTTCACACAGCTCTCTCTTAATTCATATACAGGTCCCACATTTACACAAGGAAGTGTCTCTTCTTCTGAATTTCTGTTCTTCTCAGGTTATGCATTGTTTGTTGTGATCCACTCAGTCAAATGCCTTTGCAATGTGAACAAGACACAAGTTAACATTTTTCTGTGTTCTCTGCTTTCTACCAATACCCAGCAGACATGAGAAATTATATCCTTTGTGCTATATTCTCTTCTGATTAAGTTGAGACCTTTGGCAGGTCCTTTTCAATATACTGTTGCAACTGTTGTCGGATGATCTTTAAATTTTATTGCATATGCTACCAATGATATAGAGTTGCATAAATCATTTTGAGAAACATACATTTTTGTCTCCACCTATTATTTTTTCTTATTTTGAAAAGTGTGATATGTTTGAGGTGCTATAGAATTATCTAGTTGGAATATACCATTGGTTTAAATCTAGTAGAACAGCAAAAATTATGTTACAACTCAGCAACATATGAATTTAATGTTACCCTAAGTATAGTAATGCTTTTGTGTTCGGATGATCCAAATGAAAAAGAAATTGCAAACACCAGGTAATATAAATTGTATTTCCAGTGTCTACAATTTGAAAAGGGACGCTAGTGTCAGGGTGATTATGCATTGGGTAGCAAACCACAGGTCAGTCGTTCAAACCCAACAGCCTCTCTGAGGGAGAAAGATCAGACTTTCTACCACTGTCCGGAGTTTGCTTTGGGAATCATCACAAGTTGTTCTCCATTGTTCTACGGGATTCTGGTGAGCCAGAATTCACTCCTTAGCAGTGAGTGAGACTATATTAAAAAACATTAATATAAATTTAGTGTCATCATATCTTTCACCAAATATAGGACAAAATGGAGATTGTTAAAACACACATCAAACATTTGAACATGAAAATAGAGGATAGATCAAAGGAATTTTGGTGGTGGTGGTCAAAGAATTTTGAACCACTGAAACTGGTTCCTCCCTAAGATGGTAGTTTAGGAATGTAATACCCTTTTCTCCACAATACTAAAGGAAATGATACATAAAATAGAACAAATAGTGACTTGAGAACTCTGAAAAATAACTTATGCAATTTAAAAAAAAACTAGTTTAGGGCTGAGCCCCATTGGCATGGTGGTTGTGTGTGGGACTGCGGCCCACAGAGTTGGTGGTTCAAATCCAGCAGCTGCTCTCCAGGAGCAAGGCTGGCCCTCTCACTCCCACCAGGGACAGTAATGCCCACACACACACACACACAGTTAGTCTCATAAACTCACAGGGGACAGCTGTATCATGTCCTACAGGGTTTCTATGAATCGGCATCAACTCATTAGCAGAGAGTGCTCTATATGTACATCCCCAAACAAAAAGGTTATTTGAAACAAAAAAAAATACTAGTTTAATGCCTGTTGTGGGGTGAATTACCACAATTATATAGTAGTGAAGAAATGAGATTTTATTTGAAATATGCAGGAAAGAGAAGCAGATGTGCGAAACAGATGGATTTGCCATCAGAGCAATGTCTGCCCAAACTCGATGAACATTTCAAAACCAGTAATATATGTAAAAGTTATAAATCAGTTGCTGCTTCTTCCTTTCATAAATTCACACAAACTCACTGTCACCCAGTCATTGTTTCATAGATATGCTAAGTATTGTTGAATAATCTCAATTCTTTTCCAAAAGATCATTGGCATAAATTTGCTGTAACAACAGTGCATGGAGGTGGTGTGGAATTTTCATTGGTTCAGCAGCTAGGAAAAAAGACAAAAATGGGGCTGAGCCCCGGTGGCGTAAGTGGTCGAGTGCAGGACTGTGACCCACGAGCTTGGCAGTTCAAATCCAGCGGCGGCTCTCTGGAGCAGCACTGGGTAACTCCCACGACCACCAGAGTCAGGGATGCCAAAAAAAAAAAAAGACAAAAATGATAATTGCCCTTTATCTATGCCTTTGCCCTAAAAGATTTGTAGCCTAAGACTAGGCTCCTGAGTCCTGTGTGTGAGTACGAGTTAATCAAAATGTCCTGAGGATAGGCAGTGGCTTACCCCTCTTTCCTGGATTTATCATGGTCATCCTCTTTCCACTTTTTTCAAAATTGTTGTGGTCACTTTGTTGGCATAATTGTCGGAGTGTGTAAAGTAGTCAAAATAAGATCTACACTCATATCAAGGCTCAAGATGTAGTTAAGGGCTCTGACTGCAGGACACGGTCTTCTGATTACCAAATTCCATTAGATTTCAGGATTTTTTATTTTCGTACAGGAGCAAAACTCCATATTTACTTATTTCTATGAAAAACTGTATATTTTGTCAATAGACAGAACGGGACGTATTGTAACTGCTTTTGGTGAATGTTTTGATACAATTTTCTATGGAAGAATCCTGATCAAAACAGAAGTATTTTAAAACAAAATTTCAGATGCTCCTACAACATAAATATTCTACAGCCATGAAGCTGGATAATGCCATAAAATTATTGCCATGAAGACATCTTGAAATTTATTAGCATTTTTTCCAAAATACTTTTATTGGGAGCTAATACAATACCATACTCCCATTACATCAAGCAGTCCAGTATAATTGCTACCATAATTGGTTTCTAAACATTCTCCTCATTCTTGAAATCCATGATATCAGCTCCCCTTTACTCCACCCCCTCACTGTATCCTCCACCGACCTCCACACTCAGAACCCTTATTCTACTCATTGACTCTATAGCTTCTTCAACCCTGGGTTTCAAAACTGAACAGCAGAAGACATAAAAACATTTTTGTTATACCCTCAGTGACAAACTACATGAGATAAACTCCAATATTAAAAAAAATAGAGAAAATGTTGCAATCAGGTCCAAGGTATATCAGAGGGGGGATCAATTGACAAAGATTTAACCTAGTCATTTTTAGAATTTTGATTACCTATAGTCCTCCAATGCACGGTGTTTGGTAGCCAGTGTATTCTCATCCCTCCAGTACCAATAGAAGGGAATCATTGGAGGCTTATTTCCTACGTAGATCTCACAAATGTGTCTTGGATTTCCATAGTCATCCACAACCTTCTGCAAACCACAAGCTCACAAGGAAGGCTGTGATTCTATTCCTTCTTTTGGCTTCTGATTATGTGATTTACAATCCTTCATATTTGGTGTTGGCGAGTTTCTTTCATGTAGACTTAGCTGACACCTCACTAAGAAAACTGAAAACAAGCATGTAAGTCACCAGATACTCTTCTATCTACTAGCCTGGCCCCATCCAATTTCTGAACCATAACCACCTCATGTATAACAAAATGAATACTTACCAGTCCTATACAGTCTTCACCATGGTAAGTAAGTGTCAGACCAGCAGTTCTCAACCCGTGGATCACAACCTCTTTGGGGACTGAATGACCCTTTCACAGGGTTGCCTAAGACCATTGAAAATCACATATTTCTCATAGTTTTAGGAACCAGGACACAGCTCCTCTCTCCATATCCAAGCAGTCCACTCACATGCAGCTACTCCCACATATGAAAACCCAGCATGAAGACTGTTACCCATGCTACACCATGCTTCAGGACAAAATTTCATTTATTTCTCATTTGAAATACGTATTTCACAATATATAACTACATATTGCTGTGTGATTAATCACCATGCTCTAATTATATTTAATTTATAGCAATGAAAATACATCCTGCGTATCAAATATTTACATTGTGATTCATAACAGTAACAAAATTATAGTTATGAAGTAGCAACAAAAATACTTTTATGGTGGGGGTCACCACATGTGGAATTATATTAAAGGGTCATGGTATTAGGAAGGTTGAGAACCAATGTTTTATATCGCTTCACTCATGATATCAATCCATGTCACTGAGAATCTTTATATTTTTGATTACCATCTACTTTACCCTCCACATTATCTTTTTTGCATTGATTAAACTGCTAAGAGCAACAAACTCACTGCGATGGAGTCCATTCTGATTTCATAACAACCTTAGAGGGTGAACCACCTGTATAGGTTTCCTAGACTGTACTTTTCATGAAAGTAGCAAGCCTCATCTTTCTCCCTTGGAGTAGCTGGTGACTTTGAACTACTGACCTTGTGGTTAATATCCCAATGAGTAAGCTCCTATGTCACCAAGGTTCCCTCCTACTATTTAAAGGGAGAGAACATTTTCATGATCTTCATTTCTTTTTTTAAAATTCATAGCTTTTCACTTGTCTTGTGATTTAAATGATGTTTTCCAAAGAAAACTTCTATTCAGCAATTCACACACATTTTGTTTGGTGACACTGCTTGCAATCTTCAGGATGTAACTAAACTTTTCACTTCATCCCTTTACCATTCCATTCATCTTTCTTTTCTACCTTCCTGTTTTCTAAGCTTTATCCAACAGTGGCAGTAAGGCATCTTTTAATTCTTTTTGTATTAGACTCCAGTAGACTGGGGTTCATGGTGTCTATTACTTTTTTGTATTCCTTATTTCGTTGAGTCTTTTATTTTCTTCATTCCTCTTTGCTCTGGGTTGTAGCTGATAATAGATAACCCAAAATTGATGGTGACAATTTTCAAAGACTCATTTATTCCTCAACACAGTAAGAAGTAGAACACTATTTTTACGATGCCAGTTGACCTCGGTATCTCCCATGTAAAGTCATAGGCCCTCAGGCTTTGCAACTAATCCCTCAAGGTGCCTGGTTATGGAAAAGAAGTTTTCATAACTTCATATTCTGTGTGCTTTACTGTATTCATGAATATCACTTGATACACATAAAAATATATATGTAGGAATATCATCTGCCACTTCTGTATATGCTCATGGCTTCTTACAAGACTTGTTCTTTTGGCAGAAAATTGTATTTTCCACATTCTCATCACAGTTATAATTAAACTGCATAAATTTCCCTTTGATGTTTCATTTTCATTGTCTAGTTTTCGCATGCATATGAGATGATTGAAAATGCCATGCCTGGGATCAGTCCCACCTTAGTACTCAAGTGACATCATTGTGTTATCAAAAAACAAAAAAATGTACAGGGCTCTTTTGCAGACCATTTGCTCATTTGATTCACTGACTATTAATTACGTCCATCAGTTTTCATTGTGGATCCCAGTGAAATGAAATCCTTGAAAATTTCTAATTTTTCCATGTCTATGATGATATTGCTTCTCGGTCCAGCTGGAGGGTTTTTACTTTCTTTACATTGATTTATAATTCATGCTGCTTTGGATTATTTTTAATCTTTATCAAAAGTTTCCATTTTTCTGGTTCAACAAGCAATGTGTTAATCTACATAACTCTTGCTAAACAAACAATATCAAAACAAACAAACAAAACAGACTACATTATTCCACCTATGCCTCATCCTATTTGACAAGCCTATTCCCCAGAGTGGCCTTTATAAATCCTTAGGCATATTATATCCTCAAGTATCTAATGAAGCTGGGAATCCTTTGGTGCTTAAGAAACCTACTCTAGAGAACCATGCATGTTAAAGTTTTAACCTGAGATTTTTACTCAAAAATTCTTAGCTCTATAAGGTATAAATTTCTTTAATAACAATAACCACATAAAGAATACTAAATTAATGAAACCTGTGCACACTTCTTGAGGCACACTACCTGCTGAGAATGCTGACATAGTATAGAGTACTGTAAAATGAGTTATGCTGTAGAAATGGTGGAGGGGAAGCATTGGCAAGGTGATAGAATGTTTGCAGAGAAAAAGCCCTGCCTTGGAACCCATTCCAGGAACCTTGAGTGGAGTTATCCCCAGCACTCAAAAAACCAATTGGAATTGAAGTGCAGTAAAGCCTGAGACATGGAAGATGTTGCTAATTTATCCAAAAATAGTGGGGTTATAATAGTTAAAATAATAATCTTCTCCCATGGCTGAAATAGTACATTACTGACAAATGAGGGGTGGGGCACAGCTGTGCGCAGCCAGTAATTGCTTCTCAAATGGAAAGTAAATGCTTCAGCAAGATAAAGTATTTGCATTTAAATAAGAAAAAATGAAGTCGGCACTATCTTTGGAGTAGGCTTTCTGTGCATTATTTAAATTCTTTATTTTTCTCATTTCAAGTTTTTTTTCGACCTCACTATAGAAATAAACATAAGGGGAAAATTAAATGATGTGATCCTGTTTCTTTTTTGTGTTTTTGAAAGTGAGGGTAGAGACTGTGAAATGATTGCAAGGAGAAAATAAGGCAATAATTTATCAAAATCACACTGAAAATGAATTTTCTGAAATTATCATTTCAATTAAAAAAATTATCAACCTAAAAATGATCATTAAAAGACCAAATCAGAGAAACCAGTAGGACACTGAAACTATGTCTTATCACCCTTCAGGTCTGAAACTGAACTCACCTCCATATTCAAATAATCACCTCTCTAAGATCAAAAGGGCAGTATTTACGCAAACACAGAACGTGAGCAAAGGAGGAATATAGGTCAGACAGTGAGAGAGTGAAGAATAAAAAAAGAGTGTAGTCTGAAAATGTCTACTCATAGACTGGAGGCATAATTCACATGCAAGAAATCCAATTTTGCTTGATTGATTATATTATAATATACAATATAATGGAAAGGCAGTTGCATTGCATTTGGAACAATAAGAAAAAGACTGTTGTTAGATCATACCATACAGAAACATAGTGCGTTCTGTGTCAAACAATATTATCTACCTATTTATCAAGATTCTGTAATCCATTGAAATGGCTACTCAGAACTCACAGAAAGTATTCATCACTAAAGAGTTTATTAAGAAAGCTAATAATTTCCCATGGAAGTGAGAAATGTTTAGAATACAGTTATTCATCGGGGCATATTACAAAATTCTCTCCGAGCTACAAATAAATCGCCACACCTGAAAGCACTTTGCTCCACCTATGTGGGTCAGCAAGCCCAGCTTTCTCAGGTAAGTCCCCGGAAGCACCCCACTCCTCAAGCCAGCTTCCTGACAAAAATCACTAATTGACTTGCTTCATGGGCTGGGAAGTGCATCGCTCTGTTCCCTGTACTTGTTCCTTTTTTGTCTCTGCTCCTCTGACCTCACAACTCTCTTCTAGATCCAGGAGGTTTCCCAAGGAGGATCTCAGGGTCCAGAGGGTGCGCTACAGTCCTGGTTCTTGCTGATAGTGAGATTCCTTCTCCTGCTGCTCAGAGGCCTCTTTTTCCAGACAGCAGGGTGGCATCCAGGGAATCTCGCTCACAGTTACTCACAGGAGAATCCTATTAGCATCTTCCTCCACTTTCTTACCCACACCCATCCAGGGAAAGGCTCTAAGGTGGAAGTTATTGGCTAGAAAAATCATAGTAAGCATTTCACTGGCCCTGCACATAGTCTAGTCAAATTGAAGCAGATTATCCATCAGAATGTTCTCAGAGGAGTATCAATATCATGGAACTGTCAATAACCCCATGTTAGTTTATAGATTCTAGTCAATTTCAAATAGCATCCTAGGAGTGCTTTAGTTTATGTATGTTTCCATATTTACATGAAAATTAAATGGTTGGTAATAAAAAAGAAATAAATGCAAAAGAAATAGAGAGACTTGCCTCAGCATATTTTGGGATGTATGAGGAGATGATGACAATTAAGATGATGAGATTCAGGAGCAATAATAGGAAAAATGAGCAATAGACTCAGAGAACAGGGAAATAGTTCCACACCTGCGTAATCTTCAAGGTGTAATATAAATAAAATGCAAGTGAGTGGTAGAAAAATAAACTAATAATAAAGCTAAGAAAATATCATATAAAAGGGAAACACAATACCAGTCTTACACATGTGCATCCACTCCAAACAATGGCAATTATACTAGGGAGATTAAGGTTGATTAATTAATTTTCCTCCCTCTTGACAAAGATTCAAGAGGACCCTTTCAACAACTCTCATGTTCCTTTTCTAAGTAGATAGTTTTTTTTTTCTAGTACATAATATTGTGAATTCTAGCTGACTTCATTTTTTAAGTAGCAATGTTTTGTCTGGTATACAATATTGTGAATTCTAGCTTTACAGTTTCTGCTTCAAGTCTCTTAGTCAAGGCCTCTAAAGTTTTGTCTAAAGTTCCTAGTTGTGATACTTGACTCAGAAAACTTTCTCAATGTAATAAGGCAAGAATCCTCAGATGCTCCTCCTTTGTGCCAATCTAGGTCTCCTTTTCCTCAAACTTCCAGGTCACTTCCTTCCACACAGAGAATGTGTCCTTGTGATAGGTTTTTATGTCAACTGGTTTGGGCCAAGATTCTCAGTAGTTTGGCAGCAATTCTCCATCCGATGAGAAAGCAAAATGAAGTCACCTCCAGGATGGGATTCAGCATAATTTTATCAACTCTGTGAGCAAACAGCAGTATTGCTAGCAATTAAATCCCCTTATGAAATAGGTTATGGTCTTGGTGAAATTGAAAGAAAGATTCTTCAGAGATGTGATCTCCTTTTTAAGCAAACTACGTTTCTACTGGATCTGGCTTCTCCACAGTGGATTCCTGACTTTATATTCATTCAACTCTCCATCCACCACCCTTTGGTCTTCCTGCTAATTGACTCACAGACTGGAACCTCACTGGATTTAGCCTCTTATCCAACTGGATAAGTCATTTCTTGATATAAAGCTCTTCTCAGAATTTAGACCCCGCTTCCTCTCATTGCCTAAAGTCATTTGGCTTCCATGCTTTACTGTGAATACTCATGCTGATTTAGAAACTTTGCACTTGTTGTTTCCTTCCTCTGAAGTGCCTTTACCCAAACCCTCCATGTCTTTAAAAAAAATTACTTTGTACTTCAAGTCAAATGTCTTCTAATTTCACAAGGTTTCATATTATGAAATAGTGACTTTCCTCATACTATTCCCCCCGCCTATCTGACTAAAACTCTTTCATCCTTTCCTTCATATGTCATATTATAGGAATAGTGTGATTGATAGATGTATTGTGGCAAACTAGCCAATGAACACACGTGGGGTTAATTGAAGGACAGTTTAATTGCAGGGCAGATTGTTAAATGGATGGGCAAGCCTTGACTTCCTTATCTTTTGATCTTCGATGATCAGACCAGTGTGCAGATGCTTTAGCTGGTTCTCTGCCTCAACTTGTGAGCTACACTACCTTTGGGACACCCAACCTAAGAACTGTGTTGCTGTAGTTTGAGGTTCCTTCAAGACCTGCTTTGCCATGGTACTGGTGTATACTGCTTGAGCTGGGGATTGTCAGACCCTGTCATCTGGTTGACTGTTGGTTACCTGCCTTGCTCTTTGCTCCCTGTGACCAGATGGTCTGAATTGTTCTACAGAGGACTCAGCTGTCTGCTTTCTTGACTGATACCAGTGGCCCTCAAGACTCGAAGGACTGCCAGTGTATTAGCTGTCTCAGGGAAGTGAGTTGCACTGAGCCATTTGTACTGCTCTATAGACTAATTAGCTGCTTATTTCTTATTTTGTGTATAGAAGATGAATAATAACTAGATGTTAACAAGACTATGGAAAATGAGCAAAAAAAGCTCATTTGCTTTTTAATTGGAACTTTTTCAAAATTTTGATATGGCTATACTTTTTTCCCAGAAATTATTCTTGGAGGTAACTGAAAGATACCTTCAAATGTGTTTATATATAAGGCCCAGGTTACTTACT
>PVJH01004884.1:83519-119597 GCA_004026705.1 Nesogale talazaci | reverse complement strand
CCCTATATTACCCTTCCTCCCCCCCCTTCCCCTTGAACCCTTAGTAATTTACAAATTATTTTTTCATCCTGTACACTGTACAATGTGTCCCAACACTCACTTCCCTGTTGTCCATGCCCCAGAGAGGAGGCTACGTGTAGATCCCTGAAGTTGGCTCTCCCTTCTTTGGAATCTGTTGTGATTTCCCGTTTCATCTCTCATCCTGGCTACTGATGTTTGCTTTTTCCTTTCTCTGGTTAAGCTTAACTGGGTCTGTCAATTCTGTTGATCCTTTCATAGAACCAGCCTTTTGCTGTATTAATCCTTTGAATCATTCTTTTGTCTTCCCACAGGTTCTGCCCGGATTTTTAAAATTCCTTTTCTTTGGCTATTGGAGCAGTTGTTCTGTTGCCCATGTTCCATTTGCAGGAGGTTATGATAATGTGTCAGTCATAAACCTCTTCTTTTTTCATATATGCCTTTATTGATATCAAACTTCCTCTGATAATTGCCTGCACTGTATCCCATCACTTTTGATATGTTGTGTTTTTGTTCTCATTTGTTTCTAGTAACTTCCTATCTAGTAACTTCCTCCCTAACATGGGCCAGTATTCAATCATGCCGCAGAAGTCACTGTGGCAGTCCATCTCACTGAGGGTCTTCGTCTCTTTTGACACCCTTCTACTTTACCAAGCAGGATATTTTTTTCTTCAGGCACTCATCTCTCCTAACAGTTAGTATGGTTAGCATGTCTAAAGTATTTGAGATAAGTCTTGCCACCCTTTCCTCTAAGAAGGACTCTTGCTGTACTTCTTCCAAGATATAGAGGTAGATATAGATAATGATACAGATAGAGATATACCCTTTTAGCTGCGCATGGTTCTTGCAATATTCATTGCTAGCAACAACATTCAAAGGCATCAATTATTCTTCAGTCTTCCTTATTCCATATTCAACTTTCACATGCACAGGAAGTAACTGAAAATACCATGGCATTGGTCAGGCATCTCTTAGTCTTCAAATTAGTGTCCTTGCTTTTCAATACTCTAAAGAAACCTTATGTATCAGATTTAAAACAAACAAACAAAGCACAATGCACCAAATTCACTCCCATCTAGTCAATTGTGACTCCTTGAGACCCTATTGGGCAGAGTAGAATTGGGTATTCAAAACCCTAAACCTATATAGGACTTGAAATCTTCATCTTTCTCACTCACAGTGACTGATGGTTTTGAACTGGTGACCTTAGAAATAGTAACCACTCCCCAACTCACTGTGCTTCCAGGGCTTTAGGGAACCTTAAAAGAGATACAATCAAAGCAGTGACTCCTGCTGGCCCAGTTCAATTCAAAGCAGAGAGATTAGCTTAGATTAGTGTGTTCCCTAATTAATGTTCTCTGTTATATTTCAATAAGTTCTAATATTCATTGAATTGAGTACACAGAACTCAAAGCCAAAATTCATGATGTAAGTGTACGTTAAGGAAGTTAACAAGCTGTAATAACAGTGAGATATAATCAGAATAATTGTTTATAAGGCATGTTACAGAGTGCTTTCAAATCTGCTAAGGAATGTCCAAAGGGGCTGTGGTAGTTATATAATCTATTGTCAATTTGAGAGGATTAAGAGTGACTGAGTGCAGTTTAGCCTGTCAATTGGGTAAAAGCTTAATGACTTCATTTGGAGGCCCAGCGGATATAAATAGCTCACTCTAAGCAAGACACATGCTCAGTCCCTGCAAGATATTCTTGTTGACAAACCACATGGACACAGACTGGCAGCAAGAGTCTCAGACCTGGAGAAACTAGTTAGAGACCCTGACCAGCACTGAGATGCTTACACCACCACTGAGTCCCCAAGACTTTCCACCTACTGGCCTGTGATCATCCTGCATTTTATATCATTGCATGTGTTTCTTGAATCTGAGGAGAAATTTACAGATTGGTAGCAGACATATGGGTTAATAACAGCTTTATGGAGTTGATCTGGACTGGGCTGGGATGTGTTCTCAATATTCAGTTGTTTTTGTGGGGGGCTTTCAGCAATTCTAGGTCCTGAATTAAGTGCCGAGGCACTCTATAAGCCAGCCTCCTGCATAAGATGACACAGCTTTACTTGATTCATGGGTTGGACGTACATTGCTCTGTTTTATGCTTTAGCTACTCATTCTCTGATGTCATATCTGACATTTAGACCCAGGATGCTCACTGTGCTGCAATCTTAGCTTTCACTCCTGGTTCTTTCTAGCAAGATTCCTTCTCCTGATTCTCATAAGTCTCCTTTTGCACACACAAAAGGATGCCATTCCAGGAAATCCAGTTCAAGTTACTGACAATTGAATTTGATCACTATCTTCACCACTTTCTTTCCAGACCCATGCAGAGAAAGGTAATTTGGTGGAAGTTAGAAATGTTGCAAGAAGACCCCATTAAATAGTCATTGCCCCTATAGTTACGGTGACTGCTTATCTATTCATTTTATTTCTAAAGAATGTTATTGATAGATTTTTTCAAAGGACCCAAGACAATCGTAAGAGCTTATTATGAAGTAGTTTTAAGAAAATTGGAAATGACATTGGTGACAAAAAGGGAATTTATGTGGATGGGCTTGTTTTGTTTTAGATTTAGCCCCCACCCAGACCCAAGACAACAGCTCACCTATTCATTTTTTATTCGTTTTTAATAGTATGAAGTGTGGCACTACTAGAATTTGTTAAGAACCAGATAGCCCTGATTATGCCGGCTTACACCTTCTTGTTCCAAAAATTCAAAAACATATAAAATGGTGCACATAAAATATCCTATGATCAAATGAGTTTTAAATAGATTTTTAGGTTCAATAAAATTTTTAAATGATGACTTTAAAATTTATAAATCTATCCCTCTGATTACTAAGCAAATATTTAAGGATTATAGGAAAATTTTCCATAATGTACAGGAAGATGTGGCTGTTGGTTGGAAGGCACTGAAAAAAATGGCATCTATGGAGTAAAACTTTCTAAACTTTCATTTGGTGATGTGATATAACTTAGCGTGAGATGAAACTACAACACACCATTAATAATCTGTGCTTGGAAGGTACCAAATATGAATTAAGTGAAATAGGATGTTGTCTGAAAGATAATGGAGATGTTGGAGCTGAATAATTTAGTCCTTGGTGAGCTGAAATGGACACTTTGATTAGACAACCATATGTTCTCCTATGCCTGTTGTTCTTGTTGTTAGGTCGGTCCTGTCCAGTTGATTCTGACTTATGAAAGCTCTATGTATAACAGAATAATATAATGCCCAATCCTGCATGACCTCATAGTTATCCTATATTTGAGTGCATTGTTGCAGTCACTGCATCAATCCATCCTATGCAGACTTCTATTTTTCACTGTCCCTCTCCTTTATGAAGCACGATGTCTTTCTCCAAACATGAAGTCCCTCCTGGCAACAAGTCCAAAATAAGACAAAGTAATACCATCTTTCCTCTAGGGAGCATTGTGGCTACACTTCTTTTAAGACAGTCTTGCTTGTTCTTTTAGGTGTCTACAGTATTTCCAATGTTCTTCATAAGCACCATAATTCAGATGCATCCACCCTCCTTCCCTCTTCTTTCTTTAATGTCCAGCTTTTACATGTGTATGAGGTGATTGAAAATACCATGGCTTGGGTCATGTACACCTCAGTCTGCAAAAAAATACATTCACTCATTTCAACATCTTAAAGAGGTCTTAGGATCAGATTTACCCAATGCTTCATTTTATTTTTTACTGCTAATTCAATGTGCATTATTTGTATATCTAAGAAAGATTAAATTCTTGAAAGTTTCAATCTTTTTCTCATAACGTTATCTCGGGTCCATTTGTAAGGATTTTCGCTCTCTCTGCCTTGAGTGGTACCTTACTCCATGTGTTGGTTGCAATCCTTGACTTTCATTAGTAAGTGCTTCCTTACTTTCAGTAAGCAAAGTTGTGTAATCTGAATATTATAATTTGTTAATAGCCTTCCTTCAATCTTGATTTATTCTTTGCTCAACATGTTGATTAAATATAGTGAGTATATTCAACCCTGGTGACTACCTTTCCTGATTTCAATCCATGCAGTATTCCCTTCCCACAACTGCCTCTTGATTCATGTAAAGGTTCTATGTGAGCACAATTATTTTGGAATTCCCGTTCTTCCCAACTATCCAACATTTCCTATGCTCCATGTTGTCAAATGACTTTGTTATAGTCACTAAACACAAGTAAACATTTTCTGGTACTCTCTGCTTTGGGCTCCTGCCCATCTGATATCAACAATGCTACTCCTTGTTTCACATCCTCTTCAGGATCCAGCCTGACCAACTGGCAGTTCTCTGTCAATGTACTGCTGAAACTGTTGGGTGGTGTTCAGCAAAAGTTTACTTGTAATGAGATTGTTCTAAAAGGTGTGCATTCTGTTGAGTCACCCTTCTTATGGAATGGATACAAATGCAGATCCCTTCTAGTCAGTTGGTGAGGCAATTGTCTTCTAAATTCCTTGGCATGGATACGTGTGTACTTTTCAAACATTTCAATGGTATTCCATCAATTTCTGGAGCTTACTTTTTCATGAATGCCTTCAGTGTAGCTTAAACCTCTTTCTTCAATAGCATTATTTTTGAGCATATGGTATCACATGTCACTTTGGAAATTCCACCTTTTTTTTAATAATGCAGTAATTCTTTGTAGGCTTTCCATGTCATCTTGGTTCTTCCTGCATCATTTGATATTTTACCTATAGAATATTTCAATATTGAAAATCAAGTGATTTTTTAAAAAATATGCCTTTACATTAAGGTATAGTAAGAGTGTCCTATGGTGCTTTTTATCCTAGATTTTTGCACATTTCATTATAATATTTTAATTTGTCTTCTCAAACTGCCTTTGAAATTTCAGTTTGACTCTTTGATTCCATCATGTCTTCCGTTTGTCTTAGCTACTCTGTGAGTAAGAGCATGTTTCAGAGTCCCCTCTGATACCCACCCTGATTTTTATTATTTGTCTTTTAAATGACCTTTAGATTTCTACATGTATGAGGTGTTTGATATCAACCCACAGCTCATTAGATTTTCTATGATTATTCTTCAACATATCAAATCTGTTCTTGTGGTTTTCTTAAACTTCTTAAGGATGTACACAGTCATAATTTGGCTTGCCTGGACTAGTATGCCTATAATTACAAATTCAACAGTGAAAGCATTATTTTAAAAGAACATTTCAAGATCTACCTTAAAATATAGCACTGTCAGTGATCATATAATATCCATTATATTACTTTACCTATGACAGCATCAGTTAATATTACTATCATTCAAATTTATGCATTAACCATTGATGAAAAAGATGAATAAATTAAAGATTTTACCCTTCTGCAACCTAAAATTGATCAAGATTAATTGATATATATTATTTATTATAATGACACCAAGATAGGATCAGTACTTCCAAATATGGTCTTAGTGCTAGAAATAAATGATGTCATATATTTCAGGGGAAAATGTTCAAAGCAACAATATAGTAATGACTTATGCTACTTCCTTTCCAACAGTGTAAAAGGGATCAATGTATGTGGTTCTGACTTGAAATACCCAAGAACCAAATGGACCACATCTGTGCAAAGGGACAGAGGACATGCTTATTGCATACATCAGAACAAAGCGAGGGGATAAAACAACCGATCATATGCAAGTCCAAGTTAAATGTAAAGAAAAATAAATTTACAAGACCCAAATAATGACTTCATGTGTGTGTCACCTGATTTTAGAGACTATCTCAAAGACAGATTTGATACAAAGTGTACTAATGACTGAAGCTAAGTTTAGTTGTGAACTGACATCAAGAACATCACACATACAAAAAAAAGTTGCTCATAAGATCAAAGGCATGTCAGAAGACTCATAAATTTGTTCTTATACCTAGAGTCATTATAGCAAATGGGTGAAATGATAAAGTTAAATAGCTTAAAAGATTTAAAAGTTGATTCAAAAAGACAAAATAGAATATTGTAATTAAATGTACATATACTTGGGATTAGACAACCGAAAGGGAAGAATATATTTGGATTTTTTTAATTGAAAGAATTCTATTTAAAAATTTAATATCGAGATATTAAAATCTCTTGGGAAAATATAGAAAAATTCTAGAAATATCAGAGTAAGATGGGAAAAATAAACAGAATTGATAAATGTCCAACCATTCCATGACATAATAAATTTAAGAAAAAGTCATGTCTGATACTGAAGAAAGAAGTGACGTTGTACTGCAGGCACTAGAGAAATAAAATAAGGAATTGTTAAAATACCAGTGAAGGGACTTCCACAAAGGAATATGACACTGGGAGCACTACCTCAAACTGTCCAAGGAAGTGGAATATTACCTGACTAACCTCCTAGAAGAAATCTATGCACTCCATCCAGAGAGTAACTGAACAGAATGCAGGTGCTTTTGAACAATATGAGGAAGCAGACTGTCAGATAAACATTAGACTGCCAGCTTCAATGGCCATACTTTAAACCTGCCAGCTGCTTCATGGGAGAAAGATGAGCCTATTCTGCTCTGGCAAAGATTTACAACCTGAGAACCCCTATTAAATTTTCTATGTATAAGAATTGATACCATAGCAAAAAGCTTTTGTTGTTGTTGATTGTTTGGTAGCACAAAGAATTAAGCATTGTGTTTTTAATGCAAAGGTCTGCAGTTCAAATCCACCATCTATTCAGTGAAGGGGAGCAGAGGAAGGGAGGGAAGGAGGGAGGGAGAGAGGGTGAGGGTGAGGGAGTGGGAGAGGGAGAGAGAGAGGGAGAGACTGTCCACTACAGTAAAGATTTACAATTTAGGAAATATGCGTAGAAGTCCTGCTCTGCCCTAAAGGGTCACTCACTCTAGGTCGGAATCAACTTGATGGCAGTGAATTTTCATCTATATCACATAAAAGTAAAACTTTGCTGAGATAATTTAACTTTAAAATGATCACAACACTACATCAGTAGGGAACTCAAAAATGCAAGCTCTGTTCAGAAGAGGACATGGGATAATGGATGTCCGTGCTGACAGCAGGTGCATGTGGGTGGAAAGCACAGAAAACTAGAAAGACATGTGACTCTGTTTCATGGACTATACAAAGGGATTCAACTGTGTAGATCACAGCACATTATGGATGGCATTACAAGGAATAGAAAGTCCAGAATATTTACTTTTATTCATGTGGAACATGTACTTAGACAAGAGGCAGCTGTTTCACAGAACAAAGACATATTGAATAGCTTAAAGTTATAAAAAGTTCTGTGTCATTAGTGTACCATTTCACTATTCTTATTATAACTCTATGCTGAATACAATATTAAAGAAATTGGATTGTGTGAAGAAGAATTCAGAATCAAGATTAGAAGATGTCGCGCGCCCCTCGCCGAGACGGATCAGGTCAGGAACACGCAACACACGTCGCAATAAATGGCTAGGACTCTTCTGATGGCGATCACAGCAAAGTTTATTGAAACTGCCTCCAGGCCGGAGGTCAGCGAAGGAAGACCCGGAATAAGCTTAGCTTGGGGCTTAAATACCCTGCTCATAGGCGTGGCTCTTCATGAGTGGTGCAGAGGCTCTATTGCGTCACAGGCAGCTCCCGCGCAGGCGCAGTGCATCCTGTTTACAAATCTCAAGCCATGGCTCGGGCGTGGTCCGGCGCCATCTTGTAATGGCGTCCACAAGAAGATTCATTCACAACCTGCAGTCTGCAGGAATAAACTTGCTTGATGAAGTTGAAGACAACATGAAATACTTAACTAATGGAGAGAAAATAACTCAACTGAAGAAGTGATACCTTTCATACATGATATGAATAAAGACTATTGAATATATTGGGGTGTGGGTTAGATTTCAAAAGTGAATAGTAAAATATCGTTTCTTCTAGTAATTCTGGTTTCAGAATTGTAGAGACTGATGTTTGCATGTTTGCTTTCATGTGCTTTATAATTTTATTATTCCCCTTTTTTCTGGATGGGGAGAGACCAATAATTGATTCTGATACCTAAAATAATAATATGATTGCCACAGACCAAAAAATATGTTTATAATATCGAAGAAAAACATAACTGAGGTTTTACCCATATACATTTTATACAAATAAAAATATAGGCAGGTCAACATGTACAGAAAGAGAAAAATAAATTAATAAATAGTATCATTAATATCCTTCCCTTTGATCTGAATATTGAATAATATTTAAACATACTGTGTTATAAGACTCAATTTAAATGATATAAGAAAATATAAGAATTATTTAAAAGAGGAGAAATGCAAGCTAATTCCAACTACTAAAATATATATCTATATTTTCATTGCTTTCACTCCTAAAATTGGTAGTATCCGTGCTTCTCATTGCATAAAAAATATTAACAGTCTGTACCACACTGATGTTACCTCCAATTTAATTATATTAGCTTAGTGAAGAGTTTTATAGATTTACAAATTACTATTGTAAATGTCTTCTACAATAAATGACTGTTATGTTGGACATTAAAATGTCAGTTACTTGCTTTTAGGTTAATAAAATATTTTTAAACGAACAAGAAAAGTGAGATTGAATGGAATATATAAATCCATATGGGTATATATAACAGGTAATCACAGAAACCACCCCTGAGCAATCTACTTAACTCAATTCTCTTGATCTTTTCTGAAGCTCTCCCTTTCAGCATCATTATACCAGGCCAGATAGCCTAAAAACCTTGTTGATTCCAAATCAGACGATTACAGAATCTTCAAAAAACTTAGAATCATTTCTTTTATCCCTACTTTGACCGTGATACAATCACTTGTCAAATAGCATAACTCTTAAAATAGATAGTAAAGTGCATCCAGTGTCTACTTTGTCTGATAAAACAGAGTGGCATCAGATAGTTAGTTGCTCAATATCATTAGGTAAAATTGGAATTCTACACCCTAGAGACTTGTCACTTGATCAGGTTCATACACATGCTTCCTGGTATTGTTTACCTTAAACATAAGGTCAAGGAGCTTTAGACTTACAGGCAGTTGCTGATCACCAGATTACTTATGCTTTTCATAAGTGCATGACTATGGCAGCCATCATCTCTGCATAAACAGCAAAGAGAAAAGCCCTGGACTTAGGTCACCAACAGTAACATTTAAGAGCAAAGGTAGGATATCCTTCCCTCTATATTTCAGTTTGAATGACAATTGATGTTATGAAGTACGAACTTATTTCACAGTCACCTAAGAATATTGAGAATAAAAGAAAAGCAGAAATTGAACACCTAAGTGAAACAATAAAGATTAATAATACACTTTGCTATTTTAAATAATTTCATTGAAATTGTAATAAGTACTCTAACTCTTTTTTTGGCATCACTGCCCTCTGGTGGGAGTGGGAGACCCAGCCTTGCTCCTGGAGAGCTGCTGCTGGATTTGAACCACAAAGCCAGTGGAGTGCAGTCCCACACTCAGTCACTATGCCACTGGGGCTCAGCTGTCTAACTTCTTTTTTTTTAATACTTGACTATAGGTATCTTTTAAGCACTACCCTTTCTGCCCCACCTATACACACAACTATAAGAATTCATAGTGTACCTTCTTTAAATTCTGGAAGAAAACTCAAACTCACCAGCCCCACCTTCTAAGTCAATTTCCATGATTTGCTTTTTCGAAATAATTGTGGACAAGTGTAGGAGGCTTACTTTGAGCTCCCCAGAAAGCGTTGTTGTGCAAGTAACAAAAGTGTCTGAACCTTTGCGGTATTGTGGTGTAGCATCACTAGCTTTGACATATGAACCACACTTAGAAAGGTTTCCACTCTGCTGTTTCAAAGTGGTTACAATAGAGATGACACGCTGTGCGATAAGAATACGTGTAGCCAGGAGAGGCTTATATACACTTTCAATAGTTTCAATTATTAGTAATGTCTAAATTATCTATCATTATCTCTTGCAGAGTAATCATTTGATGCTATATTTTATATTAAATCAAAGTGTTCAGAATACTCTTCTTTTAAGGGGAAGATCTAAAGGTGATGATTATGTAATGTCTGTAGTTCACTAGAACTTAGTCTGTTGGTTCATTTATTTTACTCAACTGATTCAAAATTTATTCAATTATGTATTCAATATGTGTCTGTTGAAATATGTGCTGAATTCTTGAATTCTTCCAATATATTAACAGCAAGAAAAAGTTTAGCCTTTGTAGACCTTATATTAGTTTGGGGACAATAAACATTAAGAGGAAAAGTAATAAATTATAGAATTTAATAATTAAAAAACTCAAATTCCAATGAATATAAAATATTATCAGAAACATAGCACAGAAGGAAGGAAGATTGCTAATGGAATGGGAATACAGCTTCAGTAGTATGATCAGTGTGAGCCTATTGAGAAGATGGCAATTGAGAAAACGTTGAAGTACATCAGAGGGTGCATGTGGCAGTCACCTATTCTGGTGTCAATTTGATCATCAAGAGTGTGCATGTGGAGTCTTTCCTGTCAATCTGAGGTTAGCCAATCTGAAGTGAGCCAATGTGTGGATGTGGCCTTATCCTTAGAATTCTGGGAAACTCCTTCTGAGAGGTGAAGCCACCGTCTCTTTCAGTTCCCTTCCTTGGAGACTTTCTACTGACAAGGCTCACTTGCTGCGAGACATCCCGGAGGAGAAGCCACATGAAGCTATCCTAGTGCCCTGAGCTGGACAAGCCGCATGCATGCAGCCAGACCTCTGAAGCTGGAGGAGCCAACTGGAGAACCCTGCCAGCGCTGAGATGTTTATAACGCCACTGGAAACAAAGGCATTCTACCCATCTGGCTTGTGATCCTCTTGCATTTGGCATCATTGCATGTGTTTCCTGAGTTTGAGGACGATTTTATAGACTTATGGACATATGGGCTAGTATCAGACATATGGGCTAGTATCAGACTTGTGGGCTTGGACTAGACTGGGTTGGAATTCTTAATGTACAATTACATTTTCTATAAAACTCTCATATACATATGCATGTTTATGAATTTGTCTCTTTAGTCTAGCTGGGCTAACTTAGTGCCCTTGGCAGCTCCTCAAGGATATCAGGCAGAGAAAAAAGCCAAGGCAGTGCAAGCAGTTTGCAACCTGTTGCCAATCCATACGAAGCCCTTAGTAGTCACACGTTGGGCTATGATGTGTAAGGTCAGCAGATCAGAACCACTGGCAATTACCTTGGAGACCGAGAGGGATTTCTACTTCCTTAAGCAGTTGCAGTCTTGGAAAATCCCAGGGACAATTCCACCCAGGGTTATGGGGTTGCTAGTTATCAGAATCAACTCCATGGCAGGAAGCCAGTTCATAAGTTGGTGGGTAAAATGGTCCCAGCAGGTACCTAAAGATAAGGTCCAAGGTCACGATGATAGAAAACAAAGAAATAAACATTTTCTTCCAGTCAACAGACTCATGGTGTCCCCATTAGAGAACTGCCCCATGGGATTTCTAAGGTTGCCATCTTTACTGAAACAGACTACCACATCAACCTCCCTTGAAACTGTTTCTGGGTTGGAACTGCCATCCTTGAAGGGACAAGCAAAGCACCTAAACAGGGCATCCCCAAAGTTTCTTTGTAGATTTAAGAGAAAGAAATAAAGCAAAGTCTATTGAAATGTTGTACTCTGTTAAGACAAGGTAGTCTACTCAAAGGCAACTGAAAACAACATCAGGCAGAAAGGATGGCCTATGCAAGGGACCCAAGATGCCACAGATCCCTGAAATGATCAAGTGGTATGTGGTAGGCCAGTGTGGAGAGAGATGAGAGACTAAGGAGTGCTGTGGGAGGAAGTGAATCCAGAGTGTAAAAAGGTAACATAAATATATCTAGGATTTTAAAGATCATTATGTTTGTGCATCAAGAATAAACTAGGGCAGATATGCAAGAAGAAACCCGTGTTATCCTATCACCTATTGCACACGGACAAGAGAACATTTCCAAGTAAGAATGAATTGTGATTTGGATAATGTGGTAGTAGGATTGACAGTGAGTCATTGAGTTCTAGGAATATTTTGAGAGTAGAGCCACAAAAAGCTACAGATTTGATATATAGTAACAGTTTTGTATAATAATTCAGTGGTGAACTAAATGTCAAAATATAGAATACAGAAGAGAAATTGCATAAAGCAGTGACCTTTAAGTACAAGAATCTTATGATTAAAACAAAACTTCATCTAAGAAACAGGGACATTTCCTTTTTTGAATAGTTAGGACTATGAATGTTAAAAGTGGTATGTGCATACCAAAATAAAAATCAACTCCCTGCCATGGAGATGATGTAAACTCAGAGCTACCCTAAAGAACAGAAAAGATGTGCCCTTGTGGTTTGCGCTGACAGCAGCTCTTTCTGGGAGCCGGCGGAGTAGAAAGCTTTGTCTTTCTTCCGAGTAGCACCTGGTGCTTGCAAATTGCCTTGTGGGTCATAGCCCAAAGTGTAATCACTACAGCACGGTGCCATCAACGATCCCAGTAGGTGGATAGCATACATCTAATGTTGGTCTTTGTCCTGACTATTGAGAGTGGCTGTAGAAAGAAATGTCCTGTGGCATAAGAAGTGGTGAATTTGATACTACAGAAATGGGGAGGAGTAGGAGCTTAAGGAAATATAATTTGAACACAAACTGTATTACAAAACCATTTTAATTTTCTGGTGCTAAATAGAAATTAAAGCGATAAAATGGCTGTTTGTTATTGCTCGACATGAACAATGGTATAGCCTGCATGGAGACCATACTTAAACAGGACTGAGAGCATCATCTAGTAACTGTCAAACCAGGAATAAATGAAGAAAGAGTTGAGGTTGTAGAGAATAAAGTGGTAGTGATTGACAATGGAATTTCAACTCAGTCAATTGGCCATAGTCATATCGTAACAAAGCAAAAGATGTTCCAAACGTGGTGAGACCAATTAATTTTCATTTCAAATAGCTCAAAGAAATGATACAGCTATTTCTTTTGGGCATGTGAGCTGAAAAAGGTTGGAAAAGTGTTTGTAGTGTTGAATACATGGCATTTTGATTTTAGAGACTAGTTTAAATATTATCGCTGCTAGCCAATATCCAGGGTTGAATATTCCATTCCATTCATACCAGCTGTCTGATTTATTTTGCTAATGTAAGTACAGGTTATCCAGAAGATAGCTTAAAATACCATCACAGAATTTGCTCCTTTGATGTAGCTTTCATAGAAGCATACACTGATGTAAGTACCATTGGAATCCAATAAATGGCAAAAGTTTCCACAGGTTTATTGGAGAGCCAACAGAATTTGTTGTTCGGAAATAAATAAAAATGTGTTGTTTAAATGGCTTGACATTTCTGGAACCTAACCTATGCAGGATAGTGATTGATGCATGCAATTGTCAGTTTTGGGAAATGACAAGAGTGTATTATATTTAAGAGTGTCTAGGATGGATCGAAGAACAGTATTACTGAAATGGCATAATTAATGACATTGAAAGAAACATGATGTCATAGGATTGTCAATCTGTTGACTGAAATAACCAATAATAACAAAGACAAATGTACCACAGGAGGTAATATCATCAAGAAATAACGGAGGCTTATCTTTGTACCTTAAATGCTGAACTTGAGGTTTTAAGAACTCAGTCACTAATCTCCATGGTAAGGTGTGCAATATTGTAAATTTTGCTATGCTAATTGACTCGGTTCACTCACGACCATGAGCCTTAAACTTCAGTCCACAATTTACCACTGTTTTAGAATAATCAACCACCTAAGATATAATGGGCAGTGTTTTCTCAGAAATAATGTTTAGAAGATGAGGGGAGAAAAAAGAATGGAAAGACGAAGCAGAGGAAGAAAGAGATAAGCAATAGTATAGTGAGTGAAATGCAAGGGATAAATTGAATCAGACTGTGTGTGAATTATTGAATGTAAAAACTATGATTTGTTCTGTAAATCACTTAATTTCCAATAAAGTTAAAAAGCTGAAGAAAGAAATAATGGAGAGTAAGTTGGTAGGTAAGTACAGTATCGAGAAGTTGTGAAACATTGAGTCTGATGAGATGAGGATCAGCTTTGAAGACTGTATATACAGTGAGGAGTCCTGGTAGATTAGTGGGTTACATTTTGGGATGCTAACTATGAGTTAGAAATTACTATCTGATCCTTCAGGAGAAAGATTATGTTCTGAGTG
Source organism: Nesogale talazaci (assembly GCA_004026705.1). NCBI lineage: Eukaryota > Metazoa > Chordata > Mammalia > Afrosoricida > Tenrecidae > Nesogale > Nesogale talazaci. Next base: position 105,436 of record PVJH01004884.1, on the reverse strand, counting down.
ACAGTCTCAGAAACCCCCAAGGGAAGTTCTACCCTGTGCTATCAAACTAGTGTGAGTCAGAATTGACCAGCAGCGAGCTTTATTATTTTTTTCTTGATAGAGCAGAGTACCTTCTTCCCAGCTCAAATACTACAGAAAGAAAGAAAACATTGACTTCTTGACAGAACTGTAGGGGAATCATTGTTCTTGGGGGAAATGCAAATTTCATTTCCAACGTGGCAGTAGGAGGCCCAGTGGTGGTGGCAGTAGGAGGCCCAGTCTTGCTCCTGGAGAGTTGCTGCTGGATTTGAGCTGCCAGCCCTATGGGCCGCAGTCCTGCACTCAACCACTTCGCCACTGAGCTCAGCCCAAATTCTTTTATGAAGAATTTGTTGATATAAGAGTCTTCGCTTGTAATGGACAATGAGTCTTGAAGACAGAATTGAAGAATTAATTCTGATCAAAAGTTAATTGATTCAAACCTACTTGCTGCTCCAGCAGAGTGAAAACATAATTATCTGTCTATATAGAAAATATAATTTTCTATCTATTTCCTAAAGACTAACAGCTTTGGAAACCCTTGGTGTAGTTCTATCCTGTTCTATAGGGGTACCAAGAGTCAGAATGAACCCTATGAGTAAGTGGGTGGGGTAAAAGGTAGAGATTGAGTAAAACAATTGTGATTGTGAGTATTTAGTTGGGGCTTATAATGCTTGTATAAAATATAAGAGGTGATTTGCAAATCTATAGTTTCTTTCAGTGATTGATATAAACAAGGATAAATGGAATAAATTAAGCAGGTCCTGATAAAGTTGAAACATAAGGTTGGAGAGGATGTGAGTGTTAAGGGATGCAAATAAAGGGTAAATGCATCTTTGCTGCAAGTAAAGGCTTAATGACTGAGAATCACAGTCATAATTGGAATGTATATGCTCCCTTGGTATCTATGAGTAGACAGTAGGAGACTTGGAAAAACATGACCTAAGATCTAGTGCATTTAGCTTCAACTGGAACTTGTTGACAAAAGTGATAAAAAAAAAAGCTAGGATTTACTTCCAGAATATTCAAACTCTCTCGAATACCTTTGTGATGGAGTAGATAAATAGTCGCCATCTTATTTTTTTGTTTTCTTTTTTTTGGGGGGGCACCACTGCCCTCTGGTGGTGGGAGTAGTAGGCCCAGCCTTTGCTCCTGTGGAGCCTCTGCAAGAATTGAACCTCCATCCCAGGGGGCCGCAGTCCCGTGCACAACCACCACGCCACTAGGGCTCAGCCCCACCATCTTATTTTATAACAAGGACAACACCCAGCATTTTAGAAATGGGAAATCTAAGGTGAATACATTAAATAACTTGACAGAAGTATACATCTAAACTGAGAATTCAGGATTTGTCATTTTAGTCTTTCATTCATCCTATAAAATCTGTCCTACCATGACTGTGGGGAATATGTTAACTTCTTATTTAGATATAATGGGTAAAGTATGTTTATGTTGGGGTGTTATGTAAAGTAGCAATATGACAAATAATTATGCTCTGCTCTCTACAAACAATGTATTCTCCTGTAGTCACATAGTATAGAGGTTGAGCAGAGGAGGTTATTTGCATGGCATTCCTACCTTAACTTCTTAGCTGACATTAAAGATTTGCCTAATAAATATATTGAATATGTCCATAATGATTTTCAGGGGATGTAAGAATATAAAGGACTAAACACATTTAGCAGTGGACCAGATTTCCCCTGGGTGTTATTATCCCATAGATCAGCAGTGGAAGATAGACACAAACCAGTCACAGGGAAGCAGATCTGTTTCTTTGTAAGCACTGGAAAAAAAAACTGTGAAAGAAAAATAATGTCCCAAATGGTGACATTGCCCCCTGAGTACTGAGTATTCATGCCACTCCAAGTCAGCAACTATATCCCATCCATTTAAGGAAATGGCCCTAAACTTGTGAGATCATGAACTGCTTTTAGGAACAATATGACACTTTCTTCAGTTATAGTATAAGTGGGCATTCCTCACAAATAATATTTGGTTCAGGTTTATTGAGTAAGATTTTCATTGGAATTTTTTTATGAAATGCAATTAAAAACAAATACAAAAGCTGGAAGGCAACACTTATGAGAATATCACATAGATCTTCTTTATTTTTGTTTTCACAACTAATAATACTAAGGTAATCTTACTAAAATCAGACTTATCCTCCAGGTGGTATTGACATCTTTGTAGGCCAATTAGATTTACTGAGCACTTCATAACTACATCATCCAATTGATATGACACTACATAAGAATATATTTGTAAAACTGTTTTGCACTTCCCCTTTGTGTATATTTCCTTTCCTTTACTTCATTGAAGGGGAATAAATGTTGAAACCTCTTAAACAATTTTTTTTTTAGAATTTACATCTTAGAACTAAATAGTAAATTACGGAGAATAAAAGATAATAAAAACCATATATCTATTGAAATTGCCAGTTTCTTCCACACAAAGCAATCATTTGCTTACACATTTAAAAATCATATAAAATCTAAGTTCCTACATATGGTGATGAAATTATTGCAAACCTTATTCATGTAATCTTATGCCAAATGGCATTCCAATCTGCACAGCCTTCACATAAAGCAAAATGGAAGAAATTTTGCAGACATAATCAAAATACTATTAAGAAAAAGAGCATAGGATTCTCACATTCACATTCATGTTTTCCTTATGTCATCTGTCTTCCTATTTCATAAGTTCGTTGCACCTAGTCTTCCTTAAGTATGAGAGAAGATGATCTTGTCTTTTCCTGTCACAAGGAAAGCAAGCACTAGGAGTCCCCAAGAGTTGCTGATGGTTAACCCACTTGTTCAAGTTCACCCAGACTCCACAAATCAATGCTGATTCAACAACTAGGTTCAAGATCTGTGGTGGGGCTATGTGTGAGCTGTTGGGAAGGTAACCGCAAACCACCAAAAATTCTATAAGAGAAAGCTGAAGTTACCTACTCTGTTATGCCAGTTGCTGTAGAGAAACAAAACCAGGATAGTTATGATTACATACATTCAAGAGGATAGTTTATTTAGCAAGAAGGAAAATAATGACTAATTAGTCCACACAGAAGTACAGAGGGCTCATTTCAACATATCTAAGTGACGGTCCTTCAACTCATTCAGACTGGCAATCTAAGTTCAAGAAAGCAGACAGCAGTCTCTCAGGAAACTCAGGCTGAGTGGGCCCACAGGCAGAAGGGTGGTGCAGCAGCAGTTAGTAGCTCTGGAGTTGGAGGAACAGGTCTCAAAGCAGCCTCCAACTCTAGCCATGTTGAACAAAGAGATGATCCAGGGGTTGGCTTGGCTCTCAGCTATTGAGCAAACAGGTGAGGCTAGCTTAAGCAGCAGCACCCTAGTCTGATCGGTAGGGGGAAAGATGGGAAGCCAGCCTTGGAAACCATTTATCTGAGTTCCCCTCCAATCAAGCTGCAACCTGATTACATTCCTGTCACACTTTCCTATGGAAGCCTGGTTGGCGAAATAAACTTATCACAACTACTTTGATATTGTTTCTTAATTATGAAGGTTTTCTGAGTTCTTGACTCTATTCCATGTCAATAGTTTTTAAGATTATTATTAAATTGAAGGGAGTTCCTGGGTGATACAGATGAGTAATCTGGTTGACTGCACATGAAAAAGTTGGAGATTTGAGTGGACCAAAAAAGGTGCTTTGAGAAAACAGTCTGTTGATCTACTTTTGAAAATTCTATGGCGCATATGTTTACTCTTGAACATATAGCATTGCAAGGCAACATAATGAATAAAATGACAATTAATTTGTTAGTTCCTGGACCATGTGCTTCAGAATAACGAGAAATACTTGCTAATTTAGGATGATCATATATGCACTTTTCAAAAGTGGATGCTTCTGAAAGAGAAGGAAGACATTTGGGTAAAGAACCATAAACCAGGATCACATGATTGCAACTTAATTTAAAATTCAGAATTCTCATTCCTTTTGCATTTTTACTGACCAAACAATATTTAAGTTATAAAAATAGAAAGTAATTTGCTGCCTTCTGAGGGGCTTTCACAAAAGAGAAGACTTTTTTTTTTGAAAAGGCAAAAAAAAAAGATATAAATGAGGATTTTTAAATTATGGTGAGAAGTCATAGTGAAAACTGTCTGATAATTCTTTGCACAGCAACATCTAATAGTACAGCTTAATTTATTATAAATACCAAGTCTAGTTGGCATTTTTTTAGGACATCCAAATTCCAAATATCAATTTCAAATGTTTTACCAACAGCAATGATTTAACATTAATACATTTTAGATAATTGCTACTTAATGAAGGAACATGTGTATGGGTCACAATGAACAAGATGATAGCAGTTATGCTGTATGGGGAGACAGCTTTATGTGACACAATACTGAGTGGAAACTAAGAAGGCAAGATACAGGAAATTGAAAAATATATACTCAAGTAATTTAAATCCTCATTATCATCAGTCGTCATTGATAGGGGACAAGATGCGTCTGGCTTTGTTCTCATATATGGGATGGCAGCTGTTACTGTTAAGTGTCTACTTATGCCCTAAGGTCTTTCAATCAACAGTTACTTAAGTCACATTGGTAATGGAATTATAATGTTTGCATGTACCTCTTTTTATTTTATATATTAAGATTTATCTATATATTAAGATTATTTAATATATTAAGAAACATTGTGACAGATTCCTAACAGTTGATTTTTTTCCTTGATAGGGACATAACATGAATTTGATGTGCATTTCCTAAATATGACTCTCAAGATCTATACTGACAAGATTTGCATTGCTATTGCTAAGCAGTACTATTTGCATATTCTATTCACCTTTGACAACAGTGGGAGGGAGACTGTGATAGTTTGGTCTATTGTGCCAACATGGCGTCTGTAGGAAGATATGGGTGAAATTTAATCTGTCAATCAGGTGCAACTTGATGGCCTCTTTGGTGGTGTGACCCAGATAAATGGCTCTGGAGATCAGTGCTTCCATTTCTCTTTCTCTAAACCTTCACCTTCCGGTTCTTGAGTCAAGTTGAGACCTGATGAGGCTGCCACCATTGTATCCACACTACTCTGCACCAGGCAGTAATCATCCTGCATTCTGCACCATCGCATGTGACTATGTGAGTCTTAGGAAGTATTTATGGACTATGGAGGTATTTATCAGACTATGGACTTGACTTTGACTAGGCTGGAATGTTTTATTGATGCATAATTACTTTTTGATATAAAGCTCTCTTTCATTACACCATGAGTTTCTGTAGCTTTGTTTCTCTAGTGAACCTGGTCTAATACATAGATAGGGCAAAATTTTAGGATGATAAATGCATCAAAGGTGAAAAGCATAGCTTGAAGCAACACATGATAGGATAGAAAAACTAGTCAGCTTATTTGGAAATATGAGTTTATGGTAATAATTTTGTGGGAGAATATTGATGAGGTTGCGAGTACAGAAAATTGCTTTCAAGTAAACCATCACATGCATTTTCACAAAAGTAAAATAAACTTCTAGAGAGTTGGAGGTGTCGATTACACCTTGGGTTGGTAATTCATGTTCAGCAGTTTGAAACAACCAGCTCTTCCATGGAGAATGGATTGTAGTCTCAAAACTCACTGGTCCTCCCTGGTCGTAGAGGTGCAGTCAGTGTAAGTCAAAATCAGCTCAACAGCAGAGAGGTAGGAGGTTTGGGTATATTATATGAAAACAAATTGACTATGGTTTAATGACACATAAGAAATAAAGGAAGTTTTAACTTTGGGGAAGTTTAAATAAATATCTTTCCAATTTATTAACCTTGCAATTTTGGGTAAATATTTAATCTCCTGGCCCATCATATTCCTTTCATTAATATATACAAGTTTAGTAACTAGGGTTATACTTCAAACATTGCTTTCTTTTTCTCCCTAAACTTATCATTTGGATTAGTGGATATTAGACAAGTTGTCTCATAAATACACTCAAGAAAGCCTCACAGAGGCTTTCTCACCCCCTCTGCCTACACAAGAGGGAAGAATCCAATTCCACCCAATTGTCATGAGGCAGAGTTCAGATAAAACTCGCCAACCACTCCTCCAACCACATTCAATTTTTCTGCTTAGATGGATTGTCTGTCACGGTGGCCACATGGAACACAGACCATAGACTTATGGGTGTTTAATAAGGAAGTTAACGGGTTACTACAAGTCAGGATCAGTAAGCAATAAGAATATACTCATTGTTTACATCAGTAGCTCTTCTCAGCTGTTAGCCTAGTCTCTTTCCAGCCCTCAGCTTCTTAGCCACAAGGTCTCATTTTCTCTGGCTCTGTGGTCCTGGAAGTCCACTCACTGCTCTATCTCCACTAGCTCCTCTCCTGCTCTGTCCTAGGGTCTCTGTGATGGTCTCTCTGGTCTTCACTTCCACCACTTCGGGTAGAAGTCTCAAATGGCTCTTCCTCCAATGGTCCTGAGATTCCTCTCAGTGCTTCTTGTTTTCTGATAATAGATGGCTCATTCTTATTTAGAGGTATAGCATCTGTCTTTCATCAGAACACCCCCTACCCCAAGAAAACAAGAGATGGTGGCTTGGGTCATACTGTTCAATAAGATAGAGACTCAGAATAAAGTCTCCATTTATCTTATAATGGTAAAATTCACTCTCCTCCCCCCCCCCCACAATTGGATTATAACCACAGGCAAAGAAGCTAGAATTCACAACTCATTACAAATGATGTTATGTCTAAAAGGGTCATATTAGTTAATTATGCCTCAACATTTATCTCATTATGGTGCCATGAATAATAAAAGCAGATTTCATCAAAACAGCCATCTACAAGGGAATTTGTTGTACCAATTCTCTTCAAGGGAGAGAGGTCTGTTTAAAAGGTTATCACAGGATCAAGGTTTTGTACTTCCAATGTGACAATCTTGATACATATTTCTTCATAGTTGCAAGAGAAGCATGGTGAATTTGTTATTCAGAGATATTAAAGAAGATTGAAAAACACAGAGGTGAAAATGTTATGCAGATGAATCTTTGTTCCATCATAACAATGTACCTGTTCATCCTCTGAGCACACTGTCCTTTGAGAATTTTGCTTGGAAGCTTAACGCCATCCACCTTACAGGAGCCTGTGTTGGGAAACAATTGCTTCACTTAAAAAAATTAATACAGATTATAATTTTGTAGCAATATTTTTACTTACCCTTGTATTTTGGTATGTGTAACTTATCTGTAATAGTCTCTTTCCTATGGATTGCTATGACTATTAATGACATAAATGTGTCTATACTGTTTGCATATGTTTTCTATGTGTGTAACAACATGCCAGCCAACTATTGGCTGTCTATATCATAGTTGATTTTTGTACCATAAAATGATGTTCTCTTGGAACATAACAAGAAGTTGTGGAAGTTAGTTTTATTGTTGTTTTGTTGTTGTTGTTGTTGTTCACTTGCATAAGTATGAAAGGATTTAAATAAAATCCAACCTGTCAATCAGATCACAGACTGATAATGCGCTCCTTAGAGGTATAATGTCAGATAAAGAATAAGTTGAGAACCTCTCTCTCCTTCTGCTCTCCTCCTTCCAACCACCTTCCTACCTACTGGGACTCTGCCTGCCTCCAGGGCGTGGCCCTTGTGGAATGCCCAACCCTGAAAGCTGGCAGTATCCTGCCATCATTCCACCAATAATCAGTTCTAAGAACTCTCCACTCACTGGCCTGTGACCCTCCTGCTTCACCTTTCTGCATCATTGGCCTATAGCTATGTGAGTTTCGATAGGGGTCTTCTGGATGAACATTAGCACACTGTAACTGTTATTTCTACATAACCTATTCATTAGACACATAACTCCAACTGGTCATTTTGTAAATAAGTAAAAATCTTTGGTATAGATTCATGAAAAACACATTTCCATGAATTCCTTGAAAATCAGTTATAAGAAAAAAGAAAAAAAGAAAATCAGCTATAAGAAATAGGGCTACTGCTGATGGTGTATCTGCACCATTTCTTATAAAAAAAAAAGAAACAATCATGCCATGCTTAATAGCTTAAATCACACTACCGAGAAAATGTGTTTCAGATAATGAACTCAAAACATCACTCCACTAATCTCTTTTAGTTTTTCTTTTTCCTTTGCTTCCAAATTATAATTATTCAATGAATCTCTCTCTCTCTCTCTCTCTCTCTCTCTCTCTCTCTCTCTCTCTCTCTCTCTCTCTCTCTCTCTCTCTCTCTCCCTCTCTCTCTCTCTCTCTCTCTCTCACACACACACACACACACACCAATATTGTACATCACATACACACACTGATATTGTACATGGACTCAAATTTTTCTTTGCAAAGGATCTTTGCTTTAACCCCAAACTTCATTCCAAAGAGCACGTGTGTGGCCAATCTAATTAAGTGTTCCTTGGCAGTAGACTCTTTTACAAGCTTCAATAGAATGCAGTCATGTTAAGCAGTGGTTGGTTCACATCATTCCTATGATTCAAGATTTAATATTATGAGTCAATTGTTACAATAAATATCTTATGCCATTTTTAGCGCTAACCTTGCCAATAGCTACTTTAAATAATAAGCAAGGGAGGGTATCTATTATTTCTGAAAAGATTTACGGGGTCAGCAGTTTGTCAACCACGAAAATGTAGTATGAAAACTATTTAATTTTGTCAAATATGTCTAACAATATAGCCTATACTTTTTCTACCATGAATATTATTATAATTTTATATTTACTGAATTTGAGTAAAAAATATATCCCCTATACTCTTTAGCACTGATAAAAAGAAAGATGTATGTGTTATACAGCTATACCAACCCTTTGCTACAAGCTATCTTTTGAAATAATTAATTTAGATTCTAATAATCCCAGACATTATCCAGTATTTTTCTCTGTAACTCCAACTGGAGTCTTCTCTTTGAATTTTCAATGAGGTTGCATTATTAAAATGTGAGTTTATCTTTCAGAATGACGCAGTGAAAGGCATTAGTGTAACAGATTAAGCAGGGCATGTCTTGCAAAAGCAAATTGCTAACCTTTCATGTCTGCTCTTGCACTCTGCACGCAATAGTGCTTCCTAGATATTAAAAAACAGTGAATCAAGCAGGGCTGTTCATTGCAAAAGCAAAGATCACTGTTTCCTATGGTCAGTTTCCAGATACAGCTGAAGAAGTTTATTCATTGTATTTTCATAGGAATGTCTTAGCTATGAAAGTAAACTATATCCATTTGGGAAATCATATCGAGAAACAAAAGTTTTAAGCAATTCTAACAGCTAGGAGTCTACCTTAAATTTTTTGTGTATTGAGTTAAGCATAAAACTTATTTAATCTATAGTTGATATTTCTGGTAGGTTCTTTGTATAGTGACACCACTTTTACACATATCTAAAATTAATGATCAAAAAATTTGAAATACTTGTTTCAAGTAACACATCATACAAATGTTGAAAAAGAAAATACTTTTGAGTTCAACTGGGTATTCTTATATAATTAAAGTTCTATCTAATTAATTCACATTCTTTTCAGGTCAGATAATTTTAAATTTCATAATTCAGTATGAAATTAAAATTATACCATTAGTATCTATTACAAAAGAAAAAATTCTGTGGGATCTGGACTTCAACAATTATGTTACAGATGTCAATGATTGTTTTCATATAACAAATGTGATTTTTATTTCCAGTTTAAAGTTATGTGATTATTTTCAAAGACTACTACATTCTAACACAATTTTAAACATCTATGAAATATTTTAATAGTCAATTAAACAACCATTCCAATGAAACATACTGTACTTCTTACATTAAATCAATTTCTAGGAGACTTAGGGGTTATAGTCTCCCTTTAATCTTCTATGAAGTGTTTATTACTATTACTAACAACTATAAAAAAAATCTCAATTCCTGAGAGTTTAACTCGGTGATAGAAATGACATGCTTAATAACCAGGAAAACACTCAACTGTGATATATATATATATATATATATATATATATATATATATATTCTATTTTCACTCTTTAAATCTCTATATGTATACATGCATATAGATTTAAATAGAGGAAAAATAGAATGCTAAGAATATATAGTTTTAGCCGCAAAACAACCTCAAGATTTTTCAGAAGCTCACAAGAATACCTCAAACTCTAAGATGGCTAGCACTTGACACTCAGCAAGGGGACAGATAGAAAGCTAGATTCTATAGTTACCTTTGATAATGTCATTTAATTTCTCAGAACTTTGTTTTCTTATATGAAAAAGAATGAGATTGGACTACTACACAGCATGCAAAATGCTATGACTCTCTATTATGGTATCTAGTGTGGAGAATGTCTCTCAAAATTTCATAATCTAAAGTAAGGTGACCAGATGTCCCACTTTTGGTGAAACAGTCCCAATTTTTAACAATTTTTCCCGTGTCCTGTGGCATTTTTAAAAATTCTCGACTTTTTGAAAGAATGCACAACCTAGGAAACAGCAGGAGAACAGGAAGGGAATATATTCCCTCTACCACCCTCCCCCAACCCCCCCCCCCCCCCCCCCCCCCCCCCCCCCCCCCCCCCCCACCAATCCCCATCAATGGTCCTGCTTTACCAATGTTAAAATCTGGTCACTTTATTAAGAGACAAAAGTTAATCTGAATGTTTGTTCTTTGGTTTTCTCTCTACTTCATTATTTTCTCTCTCATTTTAACTAAAATGCTTCTTATACACTCAGGAATAATCAGATTTTAGGCCTAATATAAATTTTTAAACATCACTGAGATTTCTGATGGTGTAGAAGAGCAATTGCAAAGCCATTTCCTAACTATCTATCAAGTCACCTCCTTCTGTACTTATTTAGCCTTACAGAGTACATACCAACCCTCTGGGAAGGCAGAATGAGAGAAAGCAGGACAGTTTTCCATTGAGGCTTTTTGTTTCCCTACACCCCTTCACAATGACTTTATGAGGGTAAGAGGAAATGCATTATTAATAGAATTATAATTATTACATTTATGGGTTTATTCCATAATAAAATGCACTCATTCATCCTTCAAGAATAGCAAGGGCCATCCAATGAAATTTCATCATAAAATCTTATCTTCCCCATCCTATATCCCTGGTTTTGCCCCTTTAAGCAATTTTTGTTTCTAAAACAAAGAACAGTATGTGGTAGTGTAAATCACAGAGTGTACAAACACCAACTTCACATGGGTATGGGTGAGGGTAGAGAATATGTGGAGAACAAGAGCTTCATATTTTGAAATATTTTATGTACTAAATTTTCTTATATTTTGTATTAATGCTTTTTATATATGCATATAAGAAAGAATTTTATATACAAGAGCAATTGAATATTGAGAAAACATCCCAGCCCAGTCCAGATAAATCTCATAAGTTTGATATTAGCAGACATGTCTGATATCAATCTACAAAGTCCTCTTCAGACTCATGGAACACATGCAAGGATGCTGAGCACAGGGAGATCGGAGGCCAGTGGGTGGAAAATCTTGTGGATCTAGTGATGGTATTAACATCTCATCACTAGTAGGGGTCTCCATGTAGCTTCTTCAGCTCTGAGGCTCTGACTGTCATAAGCCTGTCTCCATGTGGCTTGTCAACAAGAATGTGTCACGGGGATTGAGCCTTGTCAGTACATTCTCCGAGGGAGTGAGGCAATGTCTCCAATCTCCAAGGAGAAATACAGGAGTTCCCAAAAAACCCCATACAGAGGTCTTATTGGCTATGACCTGATTGACAGGCTAGACACCACCCTTTTACTCTTAATCCTCTCAAATTGGCAAATGATTATATAACTACCGCATAACTTTATATTGTCCTGTATAGATTTTGGCAGATCTACATATGAAAATAATATACAATCAATTTTTCCTCTGGAACCTGATGGAAGAGGTGGTAGTGGCGTAATTGTGTCAACTTGAAGATATAGAAGTGCAGGGAGGGCGTCTAGCTTGTCAATTAGGTTACAGCCTGATGGTACTTCCTTATGGGTGTGGCCTTTTCATAAGGAAGTTACCAGGAGCCTCCCTCTTCTTTTCTGCCTTCACCTTCCTCTTGACTAACCAAGCGGAGGCCTGTGCAAGCCCTGTGGTTCATCTACCACCATTGGATACACAAGACCTTGCACCTTTGATCTTTCTGAATTCTGCATCATTGCCTGTGGTTGTGTGAGTCTGAGGGAGATTTATGAACTAGTATCAGACATAGGGTCTAATATTGAACTTATAGACTTGGGCTGGATTGGAATCTTTGCTTGATATAAAATTACTTCTTGATATAAAACTCTCTCTTACACATATACGATTGTCTCTGAATTTGTTCCTTTAGTCATTCTTGCCTAACATAGAACAGTACTGGCAGAAGTTCCTATCATGACCTAGCCAGGGAAATAGTAAGGAAGAAATCGCTTCAGTGATTTCCAAGATAAAGGAGCCTCTTAAGGTGTGCCCATCAGTTTGTGGTTCCTCAGTACAGTGGAAGATAATCAGAATTCTTCTTACCACATTGTCTTTTGGGTGGAAAAATTCCTCCACACATTTTAGGGAGAGAGTTAATTGTGGAAGTTTCCATTGGTAGAAAATATTCTTGCAGATAGAATCTGTATATTTAGTAGGAGAATGTCCTTTCAGCTTGTCACTGGATGAGAACATGGAAATCTCAGCATGAAAGCTTTTTCTCTCATCACAGAATACATTTGTAACCAAGGATTATGGTTTTTATAGACATTGACCAGGAAACTTCATCTACATTCCTTTCATGTCTTAATAGAATTTTGAGACCAGATCAAGGAGCAGATATTATGGGAGAGGAATCTATAATTTGCTAATATTATGGTTCAAAATATTAAACTTGCCTGCAATTGAAATAGAGTGGACATAAATATAAAACAAATAGATCATTGAGCAAAATAATGACTTAGAGTTCAATTTACATGTAGAAAACTTTGTTATATTTTTGCATAATTAAGGATATGTATCAAATATAGCAGTCACCAACCACAGTTTCTTCTTTCTGTTTTTCATAATTCCAATGAGTCCTGTCATCATTCTGGAATACAGGCAACATCCAAAGAGAACTAGTAATAGATATTGATTACACAGATACTATAAATAGCAAGGAACCTTGGTGGTACACTTATTGTAGCTCAGTTGTCAATTGAAAAGTCTGCAGCTTGAACTCACCAGCTGCTTCAGAGAGTTATGCAAGTCGTTTTCATACAGATTTACAGCCACAGGCACCCCATGCTCTGCCCTTTAGAGCAGCTGTGACTCAGAATTGAATGAACAGCAGAGGGTTTGGGTGTGAATGTCAAGAGAGTGAAAATTTCAAGACATGGGTTAGGCACCGCAATACAATTTTTATTCGTGTTGCTCAATAAGTGATTTTTTTTTTGGCTATAAAAGTTTTTTTCTGCTCCTATTTGACTACCATGTTAACGAGAGTTGTGGTTGAGTTGATTCCAATTCATGGTGACTCCATGTGTGCAAAATAGAACTGCCCCACAGTGTTTTCAAAATGTCACAAAGATGTGATATTTCAGAAACCGTTCACAAGGCCTGGTTGTTGCTGTGTTTCTGGCTGGATTAAAGCAACCAATATTTTGAAAAAGATGGGGCCTTCTTCTCCTGTGAAGAGTCGGTCTCCAAAGTCCACAGGGGCAGCTCTGAGGCTTTGGATTTTTCTGGATAAGTTCAACCAGCCAAATTTAGAGCATTTTGTCATTTGAACGATTGCTATTTGCAAATTATCATCCCAAGGTATTAACTACAAGTTTCCCTATCTATGCAAACTTTAGAAATTTGTCACAATCTTTACATATCACCAAAAGCATATTTGATTTTATATTATAGATACAGGAATAAATAAAAAAAGAGGACCTTAAGTACAAGAACTATTTTTCCATGCTTGGAATCAAACCATAGGGCCAAAGTCAGCTTAAGAAAATAGTCAACTTGATTTCATGGTCCATGACAAGGAGAGGAAGGAGTGGTTACAAAAAATATGTGTATGTTTTATTTGAGGAATTAGAGAAACAAATTCAAAGGCCCTCATATATACATAAAAAGAGCAATTATATCGAAGAGTAGTTACATATCAAGAAAACATCCCAACCCAATTCAGATCAAGTTAATAAGTCTGATATTAGCCCATAAGTCTGATATTAGTCCATAAATCTCTCTTCAGACTCATGTAGCCACACACAATGCTGGAAGATCCTAGGTCAGTGGGAGAGCTGTCTTGGGGATCCAGTGGCAGTGGAAGCATCTCCAGGAATCATGCAGTTCTCCCACACATGGCTGGCTCTTGTCTCAATGTGGCTTCACACGACTTGGCAGCAAGAAGTTGAAGCAAAGTGAAAATGTGGCCACATCTAGGGAGAAAGAAAGTTCCCAGAATTCTCAAGAGAAGGTCATATCTACAAGGAGGAATTATCAGCCTGTGACCTGATTGACAGGCTAGACTCCCCCCACTACAATTATTTATCAAGTTGACATGAAATGACGTAACTACCACATCACTTAAACATAAAACTATGCAGGATTCCTGGTTCTTATACTTAGGTGTGAATTTTAAAATAATAGCTTAGCAGTTAATGAATAGCATATATTCTCCTTATGTTATCTAACTAAAAAGGAATCACAATTTAGCCTCATAAACAAAGTTAGATGAACAAGAATGAATTCGAAGAAAAAACAGAATTTTTCAAATTTTATTTTATCAGGTTTGTCTACCTCAAAATGACTTTAACTATGCAGCCATTGATTCATATCATGCATAAATTTTGTCTAACTATACACCTGGCCCATAATAGAATATCAATAAATAGTTACTATTTATTATTTACTAAAAAATATTAGAATCACAAATATATATTTAATTATTCTATGTGTTTGAGTTTATTTTATTTTAATAACATCTAAGCTCACTGAAAAAATTCTAAGTACACAATATACAAAGTTTAGAATTCTAGGGACACTTGTTATTTAAAATTAAGATTCAAATATAAATATATAGGCTGCTTCTATGGATTGTCTTCTAGAAAACACTACAATGCTACTACTTACCCTAAAATGTGGAAATTTACAGCAAAGATGGTAAATGCGGTACCATTTATCTCTTTCATGAAATAAATCAGCTATTCTTGAAAACAAAAAGCTCTTTTAGGAATTGTCGTGATCCCTAAGTAAAATATAGAAGTGAGAGTGAAATAAAATCCATTTCCTTATCCCAACACAGCACTAGTTCTCAGATATTGATATATGAGACTCCCGGTGACAAAAATAAAAGTATGAGCCAGAAAATAGATTTTGAAAACATTGGTCTTTGCCCTTTCTCAAAATATAGACATAACTGAAGTGTCAAAGTGAGACTGACAGTGTTAATATAGAATCTGACAGCTCAAACACAGCAGGCATGCCAGTCAGATGCCGCCAAGAACTAGATGGCAGGAATCCACCACATAAATAGGTCTGCTATCTTGGGGCTAGGAAGTCTAGGTTTTACCTTCATCAGATTAAAGGTTGCTGTTATGATGATGAAATATGGGTTACAATTCAAACTACCAAATTCAGGACCAATATAAAAATGTTCTTTTCCTGGACCCAATGAAATGGATTTCCAATATTATATCCATTTGAATGTCCTCAATCAGAATGCAAAGCATAATGGGTAAGGGGAGCTATGTTTCAGACACACTTAGGGGGAATCTGTCATATTTCCTCATTTACATGACAGTGTGCAATAACATCAAGTTTTTGATTCTGATTTTCTGGCTCACTGAGAGGATTTGCCCTGGTGATGTCAGCACTTCATGATCCTGGTGCCAAGTGTTGTTTATATCTCTAAGCCCTCCAGGGACTTGTAAATCCATCTTCCATCTACAAGCTGTCAGCTGGAAGAAAAGCACTGGTCACTAATCTTGTCATCATCAACATCGTTCTCAGCCCCCTGGTTTATGTCTTGGCACTGATGGGAATGAGCTGGCAATACAAATGAGTGCCCTAGGTACTCTTTCCGCCTTTGCCATCAGGTGATCTTCCTTTCTCCTGATATTTTTTAAACTATGTTAGACAGGTGCTAGACAAAATTTAAGTGTGTTTCTACTAAAGAGTTATGTGCATATGTATTAAACAGGCTCTTGAACAATGTACTAAAGTTTCAAAGCAGGAAGCAGTCCCTCTGGGGGGCTTTTTTATCTCCGAATTCTTCCACTTAAGTAAGCTAGCTGCTAAAAAGAAGATAGCCCTGTGCGATGTAATATGAACAGCCATAGATTGAAAGGTGCCTGCTGAAAGGGCCCCATTAAACTCACCGTTTCCCACTTGATGATCTGTGATGCTTCATTTCTTTCGGCAGAGAACACCAACAGTACTGATGTCATGTTCAAAGCTGTTCAACTGCTGCTTTGTGGAAGGGAATACATATACATGTGCAAACACGCATACACACATACATATGTATATATAAGTAAAATTTTTTTTTTGCAAAAGAGGAAATATTGAGTTTTAAGTTTCCAAATTATTGTGTGTGTGTGTGGCATCACTGCTCTGGTGGGAGTAGGAGAGTTTCCAAATTATTTTATCCACCTATTTTTACAATGATTAAATATGGTCATCACATTACTAATATATTCAGTTGTTATTATTTGCCCTGCTTCAGCTAAAATACTGAGCTCCAATTATTACTGAGAGATTGATATATTCATAGCATAAGTACTTCCCTACAGCATAGGAGTGACATTTCTGAATATGGATTTTACCCTAGTCTCTTCAACTCTCAACAAACGATTGGGTAGGTCATGATAATTGGACATGGTTAGCACCAAGCGAATGGATTGTTGAGTTTTCATTACCACTCTACTTGCTATAAGAATGGGCCATTTTTGAAGCAGTAGCCAAAAGAAATCTTGGCAGAGCAAGCCCATTATCTCTGTCTGCAATGGAAGAGGCTGATGAGACTAAATACATTAGACAGTGGAGCAGTACCCAAACCCTGGAGCAGTGGGTTAGAGTGACTGGCCCAGGCAGGTAAAATCTCATGGGTCACGTGGATGACAAACAGCACTGGAGAGAGAGACTCTCAACAGTCTCTCTGTAACTGTGGAGATCCATGCTGTTATCTTTAGTGTTTGGTGATTCTGACTTGTGGTAAACTATTGACTTCCATAACAATCCCCCTAATGCTACACATTTTCTGTGTGTTCTGTGTGAGTACTGTAGTGCATTTTCAAATCCAAAAGTGCTGTAAAGTAGCACAGAAGGAAAAATTGGTGTCAGAATTTGTAACAAAAAACTGAGCATTGAGACTCATCTGACTTTTGGCAATAAGGAAGCCAGAGGAGGTCAGATATGGCCTTGTGTGATACTTTATTGCATTTGCATATACAAACATACTTACCTGGGCGTCTTCTGACATTCTCAACACCAATACAATGCATAAAGTTTCTAATGTAAACATTTGTAGTCATCAGTTCTGTCATTTACAGATAATGTGGTCTGCTTTGTTAAATACATGGTTATATCAATTATACTTGTGCAACTTGTGATTTTCACCATTACTTTGTCTAATATTTTAATGCTATACTTTAATGCTATACTTTTAATGCTATACTTTAACGCTTTGTTATTATTTTTATTCTGGGTGCCATTAAATTGGTTACAACTTACAGCGACTATATGTACAACAGAAGAAAACATTACCTTAATCCTGAACCATTCTCACATTTGTTCTTAGGTTTGACCCCATAATTACAATCATGGTATCGTCATGTCTTCCAGAGCCTTCTTTTTTTGCTGCCACTCTGCTGTACTAAACATGGTATTCTTCTCCAGCAACTGACCTCCTCTGAAAATGTGTCCAGAATTCATGAGCACAGTCTAGCCATCCTTCCCTCTAAGGATTATTGTGGCCATAGTTTTCCCAAGAGAGATCTGTTTGTTCATTGACAGCCCATGGAACTTTTAGTAGTCTTTGCCTGGACCACAATTTAAATGCATCAATCTTTGTTCAGTCTTTCTTATTCAATGTCCAACTCCACACACATATGAGGCCATTGAAAATGCAATGGCTCACATCAAGCACATGTTAGTCCTCAAAGTAATATTCTTGCTTTTCAAGGATTCAAACATGTCTTGTGCAACAAATCTAACCAGTGCAATGTTTCAATTTCCCTCTTGACTACTGCTTCCATGAGTATCGATTATGGTTCCAAGCAGACTGGAATCCTTGACCATTTCAATCATTTCTCTGTACCTCATGCTATTACATAGTGGTTCAGTGGTGGAAATTTTGACTTTGCTATATAATTCTAGAAAAATTGTTAGTGATAAAATTAAATACAATAGGCTGGTACTGGCTCTTTTGAATCAAGCAAAAATATGCTATGCCAGGATTGACAAGCATAGCATTTGCTTTGCCAAGAATGATAAATTCACTATCAAAAAGAACATCTAAAGATTTTTTCTGAAGTACAATGCTGTCTGTGATAGGATACTATCTACAAATATATAAGGATGACCATTTAATACAACTAATATACAATCCATGCACCAATTACAAAGCAAATGTTGGACACATTGAAGAAGTATACAAATTTCCTCAGTCTGAAACTTTTCAAACATGCAATTGAGATGTACTTAGAATTATTTGTGATTAGAAGAAGAAAGTTGGAAACAAAGAAGAAGGAGCAGTAGTTGGAAAATTTGGAGTTGGTAATAGAAACAGAGCGGGAGTTGAAATGATAGAGTTTTACGAAGCCCACAACCTCTTATTATAATTAACTTTATTCAATAACCTAAACAGTGACTTACACATGAATCTACCAGATGAAATGCACAGGAATAAGATTGACTACATCTGTTGGAAGAGATGCTGAAGAAATTCAATATCAGCAGTTATTAAGCAGTTAAAAAGAGGCTAAAGGCTGACAGTGGAATGAACCAAATAATGCTCTTTTATAAAATCAGGTTGAAATAAAAGAAAATTAAAACAAGACCACAAAAGCTAAAATGTAATATTGATGACATCCCAGCTTAGTTTTGCAACATCTCAGGAAGATGTTTGATGCATTAAACACCGATGTTAGATGAAGTGACAAGTGGTGGGATGGCAGCAAGAGCATCACACATGAACACAGCAAGGAGTCTGTGGAAGAGAGACAAGAAAAAATAAAGGACAAAAGTGGAGTGGAGGAGAGAGCCGAAACCTTGTTCTTTAAAGTACATGCCCATGGAAAGTAAATAGAACAAATGATGATCTAAAGAGCTGAAGAAATAATTTCAGGGGGACATTTGAAAAGGAATAGTAAAATATTTTAATGAGATATTCAAAAGCTCATTACCAACTCTCTCAGAATAGATCCAGCTGAAAAAAATGAAGAAGTTATCAAGTAATAAGTGGAAATATTAAAGGATTCTATGGGCAAAATTTGAACAACAAAAAGCATCAAAAGAAGATGGAAAGAATGCGCAGATTCCCATATTAAGATGAAATAGTTTATACATCACAGTTTCAAGAGGTCTCCTATATTCAAGAACGATGACATTGAAGGGAAAAATTCAAATTTCACTAAAGGCACTTGTGAAAACCAAGGTTCTAAGAACTGATATAAGACCAACTGAAAAGTTTCAAAAAGCTAATAAAATACTAGAGACTCTTACTCATCTAATCCAAGAAACTGGGCAGACAAATCAACTGGATAGACTGATGTTTCTGCCTATTCTATATAAGGGTGCCTGGAGAAAATGGGAGAATATAATTGCTAGATAACAAGCAGGGAAAGATATCCTCAGAATCTACCAATTAGGACGGTTCCTAAAGGAGAGATAGCATGTACTTCCTGGTAGTGAGAAAATGGACCTTAAAAGTACCATAGGCCCAAGTCGCTTGAAGTGAGGGCAGCGAGAGTTACTGACTGGTGACCCTTTACCATTGATCCATCCATAGGCCGCTTCTTTAAGCACCCCTCCTTTGAGCACCACTCCTCCCCAACACAGCCAATTTTTTTCTGCCCCTTGAGGGCAGGAAACCTCTTACCTCATAGGCCTATGGGGCCTCTCCATAGATAGCAGATCCCATGAGCAGCTTAGTGCTGACATTCTAGTTTACCTGATCCTCCTGTTATCTGATGCCCTCCCTTCGTAGTATTCCACCACAACGCGCCCCCCTCCCACTCAGCACACAGGTATATGCAATAGCACTAATGAAGGAGCAGGAATCAGTGTTCACAAAGCAGTTTCATTTTTTCCCACTTCACTTTATTTAAAGAAAATAAATACAAATAACCAAAAAGTACCCAAACCTAAGGAAATAGTCTGAAAAATAAACCCAAGAACAATCAAAAACAGAATTCAGAAGAATGATGTCTAGATCACTTTTAAAAATCTGAGGAATATACATGAGAACTGTGGAAGAAATTGGAAAAAATAACCCTTACAACAAAAGCAAACTCAGGCGATGAACAATGAAATAGCATAAGGATGAGGCAATATAGTAAAAGACCTGAGAAATAGAATGAAATAAAAGAAAATTTTAAATAATGAGTTCAAAGACAATTACTCTGACTACAATCAACAATAGAAACAATCTGCAAAAAGTCTACCTAAAAAAACAGCAAGTAGAATAGGATTTCTGGGGGTACAGTGCAATATGGTGGTGGGGGTTAGAGGGACTGGGTAAAGTGGAGCTGGTGTCACAGAATTCAAGAAGGAAGAGAATGTTTGAGTTAATTGTGGTAGCAATTGTACAATAACACTTGAAATTATTGAAGTATGGAATGATGTGTTATCTCTATTAGCACCCAATGAATTGATTTGGGTAAAACAAATAACTAGCTAAATAAATGTTATCTATAACTTAAAACCTAAAGTGAAAGAATTGGAAGAAAACATGAGGAACACTATCAACAGAAGCAATTTACATATCATTGTAATCTCATAACAAGAAGAAACCAAAAAAATCTATGCAGAAAATAATAAGAGAAATAATGCATGCAAATAGATGGACATTTTCATCAAAGTAATTTACTGTCTTGAAGTATTTCAACTGTAAGTGGATTGGCAGCAGTTTTTTACAATGAACTTTTCTTCACTTTTACATAATGACTATATATAACTACTTATTTATGAATATAAGAAAGATTAGGCATATTTTCTTCAACTGAATAAATTACTATTGATTTATATAGGATGAAATAATGAAATTAATAGCACAGCTTCATTATGAGATCTTTTTCAAGACTATTTTCTTAACCAAACATTTATTTTATGAAAATACATTTAATCCTGTACTTGCTATAATCTTAAAATTATCTGCTTACAACATTACTACTAATAATGTTTATTATATTTCCTAATAAATTGACTGATTAATCAGGCCTTTACATTTTTATAAAGTAGCCTTTGAAATATATTTATGTCAAAAATTTCAAGATACTGCTAGCTCAAATAATACTTTTTGTATGCAAATGAAAGTTTTTTTACCATGCAGTGTTGCATATTTTTAATTTATATAGAATTAATAGAACTGATTCCATTTTAATTGTCATTTGTTAACTCCTTACATATTATTAAAATAAATTTGAAGTTTAAGTGTTTTCAGTTAAATTACACTGAGAAAAAAGGGACAGAAATCATGGGGAAAAAGTTTCCTCATAATCACAAAGGAGGAGAAAATAATTCAACAGATGGAGACAACTCCAAAAGGGATAGACCTAAAAAGGAAAACTCTCAGGGTCAGTGGCAGACACAAGGTGAGGTTCCCAGGGGCCTTCTTAAGAAAAAGACACATCGGACCTTGGTCCCTCACCCTGGTGCTCCCTTAATGCAAGAACACTTTGTTCTGAATCTGGTATTCCTCGAGGCTCACTGGCCCAGCAAAATCACTGAAGTAAAATGGGTGCATAAGCAAATGTGGTGAAGAAAAAC